>CM070512.1:15488334-15772329 GCA_036346375.1 Guadua angustifolia | reverse complement strand
AATATTCTAGTCTGTCTAGCTTGAGATAAGGTCAATAATGGACATATATCACTGGTCATTTATACCATTAGTCAGAGGTGAACTGCTGTAATTGGTTAGTCATTAATTTTCTGTGGGGACAAGAGTTCATGCGTGCCTTGCGTGGCTTTGATCATTTTTGGTTGTATCTCTTACTTTTATATGGATATGGGTGACTAATTTGTTGAGTAGTCTTGTATTTTCATGGAGAAACAGCCATGCATTTACTTGGTGAATCTTTGGCAATCTGTTGTTAAATTTTATGTATAATCAACGTTGTTTCTATCAACTTTGGTGAAATGCAATGAGATATCCCTCTTTTTATATATATTTTTCTGTATACAAGTTTACAGTTTATTTCACACAATCAGGCATCTTTTCAGGTGCCCTTGGTAGCTCAAACTCATCTTTCAAGAACATGGATGGCCTCAGACACTCGTCAAGCCTTGAGCAAGCTAGGGGCTACACGTCTTCTCCCCTAGGAACTGTGCGACCGAAGATGTCTCCATCCGGAAGCCGATCCCTACACACTAGTCGTCCCCTGTCAACTCCTGTTGCAAACCGCCCATTGTCTCCCCATCTTCCTTTGAAGAAGCCACAGTTCAGCGCTACGTTCTCAATATCACACCGTATATTTGGTGTTGCGTTGGGTGCTGCCATCATATCCATCCCTCTTGCTACCAAGTTCAGCCTCATGTTTGATGTCTGAGCGATATGTAGCCAGCAATGAGGAGAAGCGACATTGCTGTGACTGTTTCACCGGCTGGATTTGCCTTGCAATGCAACTGTAGGTGCAGTTGGAATAACATCTTATTGCCATATCAACAGTTTTTTATGAATAATAAGTAAAACTATCTGATGATCAGTGTAAAAAGACTTCGTTTGGTCTGCAAATTTGAACCAGATTTTTTCATCAGCTTGAATGGTTTTTGTACTCATGCGGAACACACATATATGTTGTTAGTTTTTCTCTCTGAACTGAGATCTACAGTCTTGCTAGTTTCTGTCTACTGAAATGAGATCTACACCAAGTTCAGTTTCGTTGTCCCTGTGGCGGGCACATCTGTTGACAAGTGTTCCTTTTTCTCCACAGAGATTGTGATGGCTTATATTAGTGTTACTATTCTTTCAGTTTTTGATGCCATTACTTCTTTTTTTTTGGTTGCTATTTTCTAATAGAACCGCAGGATCCACTTTTCTCCTGATGAGAACGCCTTGTGTGCATTTCATATTTTCATTTACTCACTGGCCTCTATGTAAATAGTATGGAAACGTGCAAGACCCAAAGTTCTACTCATGAGAGCACGACTGAAACTACAGAAGTGTACAGCATCAGTGTCTTACAACAAGACTGAGCACAATTATCTGGACTTGTAACAGTGCATAGAATAGATCTGATACAGCCCACGGGCAGGTGGCAGGCACCGAATGACAAATTTAGCTGGAACGATGCCACTTAGAATGTAATAATTGAAAATTTGCCACTTAAAATATTGATCCTTTGGATATGATGCCATTTGAGCCAATGATATATGAGACTATCTGAGTCAATGAAATATGGATCCAGTGGCAAATTTGCGAAGTCACATGTTTGAAGTGACAAATATCCAAATATCTCCTTAGAATGCCCTGTACATCATGACGAGCGTTTTCAGTAAAACTTCGCATTAGAGTACGTAGCTCTGAGTTTATTGTTAGTAGCAGACAAAACTGATCTTCTCCATTGGTAAAAAAAGGGGGTAAATGACAGAAAAATGAACAGTCATCAATAAGCTCGCCTCAACATGCACTCAGTAACGATGTGGCGGCCATTGGATAAAAATAGCTTCGGGGTACGAAATCATCTGATGGTCAGAACATAGGCAAACCTAGTTTTCAGATCTAGATTTGATATATTTCCCTCTTTAAGCAGACTGCTGCTAACCGTGCCGGCTGTAGCACCGAAATCAACCATAACTTACAGAAAACGATGACATGTGACAGAAACAGAAGCCTAACCTGTGGATGCAGATTTCTGGCTAGAAATCCAATCTTCTACCCATATCAACTATAACATAATAATACTCGATAAGTGTCTTGTTTTTCTTGTAAAACTAACAAATTTTTTTTTAAAAAAAAATCATCGAATGACAAAGAGTAAAACGTACTCAGAGGTGCTTATATGTTTTTCTTTTTGAAAACTACCTTTCATTTATACTTTAATATTTGTGCAATTTGTATTGGAAAAGAAAGCATTGAAGCACCTCATGGTATACAACTATATGTACCTCAACAAAGAGTAATCTTGTTAGAGGTGTAAATGCCAAGTTCAAAGCATCTGGATTGTATTGCCATTTATGTGAATGTATGGTATATGAGAAATCTTGGGCCATTCATATCCATGAACCTTCTGACATTGTTGCTCCAGTACATCCGAACCTCCAGAGATATGAAGTTCATTTAGATCATCTGGCAGGCCATTCAGCGGTAGCGAGTGGAGCTGGCAGCAATCATTCAGGATGATCTTCCTCAGATTAGACATAATATTTAGGTTAGAAGGAAGATGCAACAGGCTGCGGCATGAAGAAAACTGGATCTCCTGTAGAGACTGTAGTTGCTCAAGCCATTCCTCATCCTCCGATGTGAACTGGGAAAGATCAAAGTCACAAATCTTCAGAGTTCGAAGTGATTGAAGCCTCCCCAGCATATGATAGTATCCATAGTACATAAATCTGCCATCAGTGCTGAGATGAATGAGTGATTGAAGACCCTCCAGCAGACTGGTCTGCGAATAACTCTCGACAAGTGATGTTTGTTCATACATGTTCTGAGTGACATCAAAGCAGCCTTGCACTTCTAGTTTCTTCAGTTTGGTGAAGTACTGCAGGCCCCCCTCAAAATGCACATCTAAACAGCTTTGAAGACGCAAGTTCTCCAGCGATGTTAAGGAATGACACGGAACTAGAATTGTGGCTGAGCAGTCCTTTATGCTCAATTTGGTGAGAGCTGTTAGCCTCTGTAAATAAGCTGGGAGCATACTGATATATGATGTGCAGGCTGAAACTTGAAGCTCTTTGACTGATGAACTCAAAGTTTCAATTGGCAATACACTCAATTTATTGCAGGTACTGATGCCAAGTTTCTGCAGGTGTGGAACGAGCAGTTTGTATTCTGCCTCCGACCATTGCTCCCAGCTAGACAATTCTGAAAAGTTCAGTTCCTCTAAATATGGGAAGATCACATCATGGGTTCCATAGACTTCGTAATTAATATGAGTTACAGACGACAGACCAAAAAGAGAAAGTGACTTGAGATTTGGGAGCTCTCCCAGTGGTGCAAGGACCCTTAACCATCGACAGTTAATGATGTTAATGACAACTAGATCTGTAAGACCCTGCATCCAGTAAGGAAAATTAGATCCAGTGTAGTTCAAAATTGTCAGCCTTTTCAACTGGGAATGAGGACGTAAGGCATCAAGAACGTCTCTGTCTAATTGAGATGATGAACTAGTTTCATGAACCTGATACACCCATTTCAATTGTAGATTGTCAAGGGACCTTTTCTCCACCAGCTTTGCATTTCTAGCCTCTTGCCCATTTGACACTTTCTCAAGATTTGTAACACACAGTTCCCTCAGGTCTTTCATGTCTCTTAACTCATTTATCCTGTAACCATCCTCCAGCCTAACTCTGAATTCTTGTAACTCCTGGAGTTTTGTTAACTGGCCCACAGCATAAATCAATGCAGTTGTTTGTGAATCTGCATATAAATGCCTTAGATTTATCAAATTGTTCATGCTCTTAGGCAGCTTCTCAAGTCTACAATCTCGCAGATCAAGAACCTGCAGTTGATACAGACTACCAAATGCCTCTGGGAGATCTTTGATACCAGTAAAAGAGATATCCAGATATCTAAGATGCGATAATCTGCTGATAACAGTTGATGCCTCACCAATATCACTCATGCAAATGTAAGACAAATCCAGTACACGTAGACTTGTTGACTTTCTCAGTAAGCTACCAAGAGTGTCATAATGTCTGTCAACTCTATGATGACCAAAGAACAACAGAGTTTGCAATCTTTTATGATCATAATGACCCCACTGAACATCCAAGTTATCAGTATCAACAGAAATATGGTTAGCAAATTGTGAAAGAACTTTGAAGTTCTTGTCAAAGACACAGTATTCATTAGAAGAAACAGCAACTGAGAACTCCCTCATCAAATCATGCATGATGTAACGACCTTGCCATACTGTTGGCTGCAAGAAGGACCTATCAACTAGTTCATCAAAGCAATTTCTCCCAACATCCTCCAGCAGGATGTCCCCTCCATCACTGGACTGAATGAAGCCGTGTGCTACCCACATCTGAATCACTCTATCCTTTTCAAAGACGTAGTTCCTTGGAAATATTGAGCAGAACACAAGACACTGCCTTAGCCTTACATTTAGGTAGTAGTAACCAATCCCTAGGGCCGGCAGAATGTTGATTCCCATACCATGATTAGTAATATTCCACCAATCATTTCTCAGGACCTTTTCCCAATATTCTATATTTACATTAGCCCTTAACAATGGTGCAATTGTCTTGGCTGCCAAGGGAAAGCCATGTAACTTATCGGCTATCCTTTCACAAATTGATTCAAATTGGTGCGTGTTATAATAATAATACAAGTGGTCATCAAACACAAGGTGCTTAAGGAGCTCCGAGGAGTGAGTCTGTCCTAGGGTATTCAAGGTTATTGGACCCATAGTCCCTACCAAATTTGCTATGCTGTACTTCTGGGTTGTCAACAAGACCATACTTCGCGGTTCTCCGTTGCGTAGGATACTTCGTAGTCGATCCCATACAATGATTATCTCATCACATACATCATCAAGTACAAGCAAAATCCTCTTTGACCTTATGACATCGATAAGTTTGCGCTGGAGATTATCCAGATCAAGTGCAGCATCAGTTACTCCACTCCGTGGTTCCAATGACATGATGATCTTTTGTACAAGTAGTTTCTCAGTTACATTGTCTGACACATAAACCCATGCTCTTAGGTCAAAGCATATTTTCACCCTGTTGTTGTTGAAGACAGCTTGAGCAACAGTTGTTTTTCCTACTCCGCTAATGCCAACTATTGGAAGGACACCAAGGTTTCGAGAAGCATCACCAGCTTCATGTACATCATAAGTAAAATCTAATGCACACCTCTGGAAAACACGAGATACTGTTCACATGGAAGGGTTAATATGTGAGAATTTTTACTGTGCGCTACCATGGTAGTATATAGTGGTAGTAGAAATTAAATCTGACCGTTGATTTGTCGAGAGTATTCTGGTCTTTTGGCTTGGGGTCGGGGCAGTGCTGAATGCCATTTTACTCAATTACCATTATACCTCTCCACGAGACACAGGATTTGGGTGCTGGCTCAGAAAATTATTTACCATTATACCCCTCCATGGGTTATACTACCCATACTACACATGGTAGTATAGTCAAATCTAATCTAATCTCAACCTTTGGATCTAAAGAAATGGACAGTCCATATTCATTCTTGTGTATTATAAAAGAGCTCATTCTCTGCCCCCAGCACATGTCCAACTCTTACAGTCAAACATCCTGTCAAAGCTCAGCTCCTCCAAGGATCGAAAGACCACGTTTGAGGTCCCATAGACTTCGGAATTTATATGCTGTATTGAGGGCAAATTAAACAACGTGAGTTTCTGGAGATGCTCAAGCTGTCCAAGAGGAGGAAGAACCTGCAGCTTTAAACATGAGCTTATCTCTACAACTCGTACATACTTGAGTTGTCCCACCCAATCTGGAAATGCCAACCCTGGATAACCAAAAAGTACTAGCTCTCGCAGATTCCTTGGAGGAGACAAATTCCCTATGATCTCCATTGCTAGATCGGGTGGCAAAACACTCCGCCATTCTAATCTTAAACTTGTAAGGTAGCTTTTCCCAACTATGTCAGCTTGAAGTGCCTCTTCAGGATCATTCAGCATATCAAGACTTGAAATACAAAGGAAGCCTCTGATGTCGTTCAAATCACTTAGCTCAGTTATCCTGTGACCATCCTCTGCTTCAACATGGAAGTTATTTAGCTCCTGGAGTTTAGTTAGCTTCCCGATGCCATAAACCTGAGAAGTTGTATCTGGATCAGCGTGCAAATGCCGTAGGTTCATCAGTGAGTTCATGTTTCTGTTGAGAAATTAGACATTTTCCGGATTAAATCCTGAATATAAATCATGAACAGACATCACGAAACTAGCATGTATATCTCTAACATACTAGATAGCACGAACATCATTATCATCTTGATAAACATGATTAGCCACGAGATTAAAGGCAGATTGAGCGTCTTGATCGAGAAGAGGATGGCGGCGCGTTGCGTTGCGGTTGCGGTGTTGATGTAGTAGATCTTGCGGATCACGGTGTTGTGAGTCGGCGTTGGTGACGGCGTCGCGCGAGAGCGGCAGCTTCTGACGGCGTCAGCCAGCGAGAACGGGGAAGAGCGAGCGTGGTGGCGATCTTGAAGCGATCGATGAGCGCTTCCCAAAACCTTATTCGCCTCTCTCGGTGCGGGATCTCGAAGAGCGAAGGGTTAGGAGACTGCTCTCCCAATTGCGATGCTGCGTCGGCGCTCGGGATGGAGAAGATTACGGCGGCGGCAATGGCCAGAAGGTGGCAAAAACCCTAACAATGTGTGCTATCTGTATTCCTCTACAGGTGCACAGCCAGTATTTATAGGGTTACTCACGGTAAGCGTGACCGAGCGTGACTCGGGGCGTGCCACGATCGGTCCGATATCTCATCGCAATAGCGACTATCGAGTAGCAAAAGAATAAAGCGCAAAAGGAGGCTGCGTCTGCGCAAGGCCACTGGACGGTTCGGCGGACCATTCACGCAGTGCCATGACGCCCGCCCTCCGCTCCACCCCGCCGTGCCTGGTGCAGAGCCCGCCGGCCCGAGGCCGAGCAGCGCGATGTGGGCCTTCTCCCTTTCTCCCACATGGTTCTACCATGGTGAAACACACTCCACTATATAAACTAGTGTTCACCACTTTAGGCTAGCAATGTGGGACTATTCATAGTGCACATGCCTCCTCATGAGTGGGCTTTTGAGATTTTCTAGGAATTATTTGTCTCAATTAGGTGGGCCAAGCCCAAATAATCCAACAATCCCCCGAGATCTCAAAGTCCATTTAGAGATTTGCCAATACTCACTCTTGTTTGATATACCAGTTCAAAGTATTAAGTTGAACTTACGCCTAGAGCTCTAAGCTACACCCATCCACAACTTGAACAATGGACTATGCCTTGAATTGCAAGTTTTGTGTGAGCAATTTCACTCAAAGTTATAAGCGATACACAGGCTGCAATAGCCTTCTCATGGTGGAGCATATAAGTCGTACTCCATGGTCTCTTCATGAGCTTACTAGAGATCACAGAGTCTCATAGGCTGCGACTTTAGGCAGTCGGGCTCATATAGGTGTGTTCTTTCAAGAATGCTCTGTAGAAACGACATCTTAAGCTAGTTATAGCCAATAGAAACACATTAAGGCATATTGCCATCTGCCTTCTGACATTTTGAGAGCATTGCATCTTCACATAGAGAGGGTGATTACTCTCCTCGGTTCGCCAATAGCTTGTTTTACCGGGACCCAATTCACAAGATCTCCAATCACAAAATTTGGGTTACCACTATTGCAACTTATATGGGTCTCATACCCATCTCCTCGATGCACCTTCTATCACATTCCGTGATAGTCCTTCCACTACTACGAAAACATCATCACGGGCGATTATTAAGCGTCATCGAGGCGGTTTTGTGAACCGTCGATAACAATAAATGCTGTGATGAAGGAGCTCGCCGAGGCGGTTCTCTACCCGATGCGAGAAAATATATATCACGAGACGGTTTATTAATACAACCGTCTGTGAAATTAAACTATCACGAGCGGTTGTAATTTGAAACCGTCGTGATAACTAAATATCACGAGCGGTTTCAACTCACAACCGTGCATGATAATTTAATTCCCGAGCGGTTATTATTTAAAACCGTGCGTGATAAGTTAATATCCGCGAGCGGTTTCAAATCACAACCGTCGTGATATTAACTCATCCTGAGCGGTTTCAAATAAGAAATGCTGTGATGGCCTTTTCCCCACCCCGGTGAGA
Source organism: Guadua angustifolia (assembly GCA_036346375.1). Taxonomy (NCBI): domain Eukaryota; kingdom Viridiplantae; phylum Streptophyta; class Magnoliopsida; order Poales; family Poaceae; genus Guadua; species Guadua angustifolia. Next base: position 15,764,156 of record CM070512.1, on the reverse strand, counting down.
ACCTCCATTAGTTATGGTGTTGTTTGAAATTTCCATCAATATTTCTACTTGATATTTATAAAGGCACAACCGAGTTATAGATGTTGTAATTGAATATCGCACTTCCTATATGCATTGAGGCAGCAGTTTGTCGATCGAGGATAGACTTAAAATATAAACATTTGTAGCGCTTTTTCTCCTTGTTATGATAATGTTGATGGAACTCGACTAATAAATCAACCAAGACCCATGAGCGGCATTGAGGCGGCGGCAACCACGGTCTTCTCCATCGAGCCGGACACACTAGAGTGTGTGATTTGCTTCATGCCATCTGAAGTGGCTGCTTGAGAGTCACCGTAGTGCCACGGTCTTGTGAGTGGCCGGACGGCATGCTCTTCTTGAGTTCACCGTCGTGCCACGGTGGGAGATCGAACATGGTACTTTGGTAAAAATTGTAGATGTACTTGATAGATTACTTTAGGTAGGGTAATTAAAGATTGAACAAATATGATTGCAAGTCGGGTCTTCCTTGCGGAAGGATTTTGGAACAGGCTTGAATGGAGAAAGAGGAGAAGGGAGTAAGCTATGGGCGATGGGCAGAAAGATGGTTCTATAGAAGAAGGCGACCTTATCTATAAACATGTCATCAGAGGAATACCTAAGTAGATGGAAATTTGAACAACAATGGATGGATAATGGAGGTTCTGCTGAAATGGAGGAAAAACATCTAGTTCCAACAAGCAAGACATTGTTAAGTTGTTGCATTCAAGATGAGCAAATATGTATTAAGGATAATATCATGTGACAATACAATGAATCTACGGCACGTAAAATTGGTAGTTCGATTTATATATTACGGCGTTGGCGGACTTCCTCGTCCATGAGGTTTACAAAGAGGCAGTTGCGGAGGGCGTGGCATCGACCTCGCTCTCGCTCTTAGCGATCTCAGCACGTTGATCTGTGATCGATGGAAATGGCGCGATACCCTCCTCGTCCTCCTGTCCCATTGCGCTCTCTTCCCGCGTGGCAGTGTCAGTGAAGTCTGTGGGGTGAGTGTTCCTTGCTTGCAAGGCCTTGTTTGCTTCAACATAACGCCGCGAATTAAATGCGTGGTCTTCATCCCAACAAAAGCGCCCCCGTGTCCTCATCAATGAACCCATACTTGAGTATGGAACCAGATCCTTCTTGGCGTAGTCTCTGGCGTATGCTTGAAGGTCTTCCATGCCTTTCTGCGCTAGCGGTGCATACCGTCGCACTAGGGGGCGGATTCTTCGGAATGTTGAGCGATGAAAGAATTTCCGTTAGCAAGGCATTGCGAGCCTCAATAGTCACCAACCTCGGGAAGATAGCGTGATCGGAACCCGTTCGGGCTACTATCCCACATACTCGAAATGCATTCGCCGCCTTTTTTGGCTTTCTAGGGCCCCATCATTTGGATCGATCTCGTAATGGTATATCGGTCTGTTGGCCTTTTGTTTGGTCCTCTTGCAGCGTGGTCGATTCTTCTTTTGAGGGCACATCATGTCCTTGGACGATGGATTAGAGGGCGACATCTTCTTTACAAGTTAAAATAGTTTCAAGCGAACTAAAAGTGAAGAACAAATAAAATCACATTAGAGTGAATGAGTTTGTGGATACCATGGCTTGTTATTAGCCTTTTAAAGAACTAGCCTAAATGGCTTGTTATTAGCCTTTTAGCAAAAAAGCGAACTAAGAGGTTGCGAACTTAATTAAAATTTGGCTGACACCTCCCCTAAAACTAGGACATCCACACAGAGACAAGCGAAGAATACATATGGATTCAACCATTTGACGATTAACGAGAATAATAGAGCGAAGCTCGGGATCTCACATATGAACATATGCGATATTACGAATAAAGCAATTAGCATAAAGCTCATATTGATTGTTTGAATGTTCTCGAGATGTCGGGTTGCCTTAAAGGCCCTCCTGCCACAATGGACAAGTAATAGACTAGATTGTGACAACTTTATCTCAATATGATTTAATACTTGACGAGTTAAGTATAAATCTACTCAATTAGTTATCTTATATGCATATTCACTAACTAAGCATATAAAGACAGGTTTGCAATAGAGCTAATCAAATATATATATATATATTTTTTTAGATCAAAAGGTTTCCCCTGTTTTATTCCAGGACCATGTACAACCACAGCACCATCGCTCCTAGCCAACCACAGCATGTACAACCACAGCACCATCGCTCCTAGCCAACCACAGCATGTACAACCACAGCATGTACAACCACAGCACCATCTCACAAATAAACATGTACAACCACAGCACCATCGCTCCTAGCCAACCAGAACAAAGACATTTTAACTAATTCTTGCTCTTGGGCTCTAAACAACGGAAAACAAACATCACTTGCCGAACTCACACTAATCAAATATATATATGAAAGTGAAATTATTGCTAAGATTTGTTATCACAATTAGTCTATTCCATCCCTAAATCATCCTTGAACATTAAGCCCACATAAGGTCCCCAAGCATGGATCGTGGCCCTTTGCAAGGCCGAGAATAATCACGAAAGTGTCCCGAACTCACTAACTAGCGAGCAACACGAAAAATAGAGCAAATGGCTGGCGGTGCCTCCGGATCGGCGGCCTCTAGCTCGATGGCTAGTTCCCCGAAATACTCACGGTTGAAGCCGAAGGGAGGGCCTTGAGGGAGGAGGACGCCGAGGGAGCCGAGGAGGGCGAGGCGAGGAGGAGCCGGGAGGGAGGAGGCCAGGGGGAGGGAGGCGGGGAGGACGGAGGCAGGGGAGGAGGGGGAGGGAGGGCCGAGGCCGGGGAGCCAGGGAGGGGAGGCGCCCTTGAGGAGGCAAAAGCGTCTCAAGGTTTAGGGTTTGGCCTTGTGAATGAGATCTGCTGGCGGGAGATATATAGAGAGAGCACATCACGAGCGGTTCTATAATATAGCGATGCGTGATGAGATATCACTGAGCGGTTCTATAATAGAACGATGCGTGATGTTTAAATATCTGAGCGATTCTATAATAGAAGCATGCGTGATGTTGGTGACATCACAGACGGTTATATGATAGAACCGTCTGTGATATTAATGACATCACGGGCGGTTATATAATAGAACCGTGCGTGATGTTGAATATCCTGACGGTTAGGTAACATAACCGTGCAGTGACAAATCTTTATCCTGTTGTTATGTTAAGAACCGTCGTGATATATATCTTATTCATGACATTCACTTGTCGGTTCGATTCGATCGACTCTTATGCATGCCACTTTGTTGTATCTTACGGAAAGTTGTCTTTAACAGAATATAGGCTATCTTGTGGTTGAAGTGGAATTCTAATCCTCAATTCAAACCCTAAAATCTGAGAGCAATCACATACAACTATTTCCATATTGCCAAAGTAGACATGATTACATTCTTGTCATCAATTATATACGAATGGCCATCTTTGAATCATGTATTTGGAATCATATTGATATTAACGAATAAATCGTGCTCTTATACTTGCATCTTTTCCATCAATCCGGATGCTTCTGAAGCTACTTACAAAGATCATCACAATCATATATACATAATTCGGATGCTTCTGAAGCTACTTACAAAGATCATCACAATCATATGTACAAAGCATGATGGGTCGTATCATCTTTACAATAGCATTAATGTAATATTATTACACATGAAAATTAGTAAGCATGATGACAATGCACCCTTCTCATAACTCATACCACATGCTTATTCTTTTGTATGAAAATTAGCCCTTCATGATGATCGGCGTGTGTAGCTTGCTTCCTCATGTTGTTCTTACGGGACGAGGATGTCATTTTCGATAGGTGGCAACTCATCAAATTGATTGTACTCTTCCTCATCTACTACATTCTCAACTCCGACAATTCTCCTTTTTCCTGAAGAACTACGTGGCGCTTCTTGTTGGGCCGGGTCGGTTACATAGAAGACTTGAACAACTTGGTTAGCGAATCGAATGGTTCGTCTTGGTATCCGAAACACGTTAAAGGTCCTGATAGTGATGCCATTCTGTCGACCTTCACGTCTTTGGAGGTGGACCATGACACCGAAATAGGGAATCTTGAAAAAATCGTGGTCGAGCTCCCATATCTCCTCTATGAACCCATAGTAGGAGCTCCTCGTCAACCAGTGGTATTATTGAATGCATCTATCACGGACACCCATTACGGTTTGTGCTCTTCATATCACGATCTCGTGTAAAATGTGTACCCATTTAAGTCATATCCTTTCCATGTGACAAGCTGTAAAAGTTGGTCCTTTTGCCAACCATGTCGGCGTGTCATCGGCGAGCTCAGTGATAGGTCGCTCCTTCAACCATTTGTTGAGGCGAAGGTTATCTTTGTCTCGTGATCCAAGACTCTGCCGTCTTTGGATTCTCTTGCCTTAGCCATTGCTTGTGCTTTCGGCGATATAGGCGGACACTACTGACCATGTGTTGCAAAACCGTGAAATGGGCTCGAGCATAATCAAGCGAATCGGCGTGATTGCTTTCCTTCAGATGGTCCGATACCTGGAGCCTCCCTCATGGTGAGATCGAGGCACACCTATTGGTTCGACACAGGCCATGTAATCGGCCTTGAGAACTCGGCGGCCTCTTACATTGCATAACCTTCGACAATGCTACCCTCCGGACGAGATCGATTCCGTCACGTAAGACTTGAGAATTCCCATGTACCTCTCGAGCGGGTACATGCTACGTGGAACACTTGGCCCGCATATCTTTATCTCTGTCACAAGGTGAACAATGAGATGGACCATGATATCGAAAAATGATGGAGGAAATACATCTCAAGATTACATAGAGTCATCACCACCTCGACTTGCGAGCATCTAGTCGCCGGGATCGATGACCTTCGGCGATTGTGTTAAAGAAATAACCTGACCTAGTGATTGTCTCACGGACCTTGGCCAAGCAAAATACTTCTAATTACGATAGGGAGCATCTGTGTCATTAGCACATTACAATCATGAGACTTCATGCGATTAATTTCAAATCTTCCAGAAACAAGTCTCTTCATGTTGGAGGAATAGCAGGACGGAACTTTCACACCATTCAAGCAGCGCACGATTCAGTTCTTCGGCCTTTGTGAGTATAACAAGCGAGGTTCCAAATGCGTCACGGCCTTTATCGGTCTCTTTCGGTGCTAACTCGGATCTTATACCCATATCGACCAAGTCAAGCCGTGCGTTGATACCATCCTTTGTTTTACCCTTAATGTTGAGTAAGAGACCAATCACGCATCACAGACATTCTTCTCTCGTGCATGACATCGATCGCGATGGCGAACTTCTAGGTGCTCGATGAAGGTAGGTCCCGAATATTGATCTCTTCTTCCACATGCTCTTTTCACGGGTACTTGATTTCGTCCCTTTCCATCGCATAACATCCAAATCCTTAACAATGTCATGAACATCTCTCGCTCAAAGCGCCTTGGAGCTGGACCATTTCGTTCCTTCCGTCGAAAAGTTGCTTCATCTTCGCGATATGGGTGATTCCTCGAAGGAACCTACGGTGGCGCATGTACCGGTTTTTGGGAGTGATTGACCATAAACTCTCGGTATCATCTAGCGGTGAGTGCGAGCTTTGGTTCCTTTTGTACTCGGGCCTAACGAGTTAGCAAGGGCGGGTAATCATTTATGGTCGAGAACAACAAGCGATTGCAAAGTAAAGTTCTCTCGTTTATGCGCATCCCATCGTGTACCCGGTAACCCACGGTGTTTTAGATCTTCCACCAATGGAGCTAGGTACACATCAATATCGTTCCCGAGTTGTTTCGGTCCTTGGATAAGCCTGAGACAACATAATGTACTTCGCTTCATACACAACCAAGGAGGAAGGTTGTAGATCTGATTCTGGGCCAAGTGCTATGCGGTTTGCTCATGTTACGAAAGGATTCATTCCATCATACTCAATCCAAACCTTATATTTCTCGGATCCACTTGAATTCTTGAAAGCTCTGTCGATGTTTCTCCTTTGGATGGAATCGGCGGGGTGCCTTAGCATTCCATCATTCTTCACGCTCCTCAAAGTGCCAGCATAGCAGTTTTGCCTCCTTTGGGTTCGCAAACAAACGCTTCAAGCGGGAATTCTGATGAGATACCATGCCACCTTAGCGAGGAGGACCTTTTTCACCTCAATGCTCTCGCCATCATCATCTGAATAACTCTTACGCTTGTCTGGGGATCGTTGCACACGGACATATATACAAGTTGTGTACTCTTTGCGGTCACGGATCTGATCGTTTGGACATGCATGTATTCTTTCTACTTCCATTCCCAAGGGACAAAGAACACCTTGGCTTTGTAGGTGCTTGTCGACAACTCGTTTCCCTCTGGAAGCATGTCGCCAATAGGCGTAACAGTATTGTGAAACTCTTGTCGGACCAACCGTTGCTTGCCTTCAATTTGAGTAGTTGAAGCACGGATGATAACCTTGTGTATTTCAACTTGCACCCTGCGAACAAAGGTTTCTCCGAGTCCTCCATTAAGCCACAGAACTGTCCATATTCCTGTCATCAAGGTTTCATACGCATCGCGTAGCATCTGATCCAAATTGTCATCGTGCAACTTTGTCCTCATCGGAAGCACAATCGATATGATCATCCGACATATCATTGACATAAATCGACGATATTAACACTACTTCGCTTCTGTATATTATGCTCTTAGCCATGGTGGTCCAACATGTATAGCCCTTTTGAAACCCCTTGAATCAAGTGTTAGCCCGATCTGTGGCGAGTTTGAAACATCTTGATTTTCGCAATCAATGCACGGACATGACATGAATTGCACCCCTTATTAAACATATCCTCCTCTGCGGCTCTTTTGAAAGTGGAGCGCCATTAAGGTACTCGGCACTCGTGCGGTTCTCGCGTACATCCGACTTCGATCCATCTCGCTACACATGTAACACTTAGTGTTAAATATTAAGTGCACCAGGTGTAGTGCGTATGCACACATTCTTAAACTAATTATACAATTACATACCTTAATTACATCACAAAGAAATAATTAACAAAATTCAAATTAATCTTCAATATAATAATGAAATTAGAACCCATTACTAATCTTAGATCACCAAAAGACTTGAATTGATCTATAAGCTAGATCTAAACAATCTTTAAATTCTATCCTTAACAAGCTAGCTAGCTACATCATGATCGAATATTATATTATGCAAATAGAACCATTACTAGTTAACCTTATTCATAAAAAAACCAACACATGGTTCTACAAGCGAGATCTAAAAAAATCATCAAATTCCTTCCTTATCAAGCTAGATGTTGAATATAATGCAATTAAAACACATTACTAACCAAATATCACAAACAACATATGGATCTAGCTACAATTAAGCTAGATCTAACCAAACAATCTTTAAATTAATTCTCTCCTAACCAACCTAGATATATTGAATTGGATGCATGCAATTAGAGAACTCATTACTAACCTTAGATCACCAAAATCAAATGAATCTAATATCACCCTTGAAATCAATGGCTTTCTTTTAAAAATCGCCTCACTTCATGGCGCCACTTAGGATAGAAACGAAACCCTACAAACAAAGTGGATGCATGGAGCGAGGCTCTTTTTCTGACCTCGGACGGTTTTATCACGAGCGGTTTTATATTACGGTAATCGTAATAAAAAATATCACGAGCGGTTTCTAAATATAACCGTCTGTAATGACTCTTGTAGATATTACAGACGGTTGTGTTATATAACCGTCAGTGATATCCTGAGCGATTTTACTTTAAACCCGTGCGTAATGAAATGTAGAGCAATTACGAGGCGGTTATATTTTGAAACCGTCTGTGATAGTTATTACATCACGGGCGGTACGTAATATAAAACCGTGCGTGATATTATGATGACGGTTTGAGTACATAACGTGCGTGATGTTCCATGTTATAGGCGGTTTTTCAAAACCGTGCTGTGATCATCGTCGATATAAGCCTGTTGTAGTAGTGTTAAGTAAAGGATCTGCGGAGTTTTTATGCATTTGAATATAAGTCACACTTATTACTCAGGAGTTTCTCAATTTCTGACGAGACTTGATGCGTCTTTTAACGTGTCTTGATGACCGCATTATCCTTAGCTTTGTTCACTTTAGCAATCACAGATTGATTATCACGATTCATAAGGATAGCGTTATCGATTTTTCAACCACCAAGCAAGTCCATCAAAACTCACTTGACCAATCTGCCTCTCTGATGGGCGTATCCAGCGATGAGCTCCGCCTCCATGGTTGACCTTGTCAAGATAGTGCATTTGCGAGACCTCCATGACAACTGCGCCACCACCAATGGTAAACACATATCCTTTGGTGGCATAGAGCTCATCTACATCAAATCGATTCAGTCCTTTGTATCCCTCAAGCCTTTGCGGTGCCTGAATAGTGAATCGCATAACTCATAGTACCTTTCAAATAGCGCATTACCCTTTCAAGTGCATGCCAATGATCGAACCGGGTTTGACATGAACCTACTCAATTTGCTCACTGACAAATGATATATCGAGTCTCGTTGCACCGACCAAGATACATGAAGCGAACCGACAATCGAGAATATCTCAATTGGTTTAAGCCAATTCTCTTATTCTTTCTCGGTGTCTGCTTTGGGATCATAAGGAGTGGGAGAGGGCTTGCTGTCCATAAAGCCAAACCGGCTCAAGACCTTCTCCACATAGTGGGATTGCGAAAAGAGTAATCCCACTCTCATCATAATAAGTTTGATGTTGAATTACATCGGCTTCTCCCGAGATCTTTCATATCAAATTTCTTTGTGAAAAGACTTGACCTCATTGATCACATCAATATTTGTGCCAAAGATCGATATATAAATCGACATAAAGGCACAATATAACTCATTCACCCCCACCATAGCGATAGTATACACATCTATCGGCCTCATTAATGACAAAGTTCGCGAAGTCAAAGTGGTGTCGAACTTCTCATGCCATTGCTTAGGTGCTTGTTTGAGGCCATACAAAGATTTCAATAATTTACACACCTTGCTCTCTTGACCCTTTACTACATACCCATCAATTTGCTCCATGTAGATTTCCTCATCTAACTCTCCATTAAGGAAAAGCATCTTCACGTCCATCGATGAGCGAGAAGACCATATGAAGCAGACGAGAAATAATACTCGAATGGTGGTCATTCTAGCAGCAGTGAATAAGTATCAAAAGAAATCTTCGCCTTCTTTTTGGGTGTAACCCTTAGCCACAAGCCGAGCCTTGTACTTCTCAATAGTACCATCGGGCCTAAGCTTCTTCTTGAACACCCACTTACAACCCAGGTTTACACCCATAGGGCCATTCAGGTCACCTCCCAAGTCCCATTGGCGAGAATCGAGTCCATCTCATTACGACAGACTTTTTCCAATTATCTGCATCTGGAGATGCATTTGCCTCTACAATGGGCGTGGGAGTATCATCCACAAGGTACACAATGAAATCATTGCCAAAGGATTTTTCAATCCTCTGTCTCTTGCTCTTTCTAGGAGCTTCATTGTCATCCTCCTCTAGGATTTTCTCGAGTGGTTGCTCGAAGACTCAGCAGTGTAATAGTCTCGGGAATTATCTCGGAAGAAAAACTAGAAGTGCTATGCATATGTTTCATCGAAATATATTCTCAAAAACATAGCATCACGAGACTCCATAATAGTATCAACATACATATCGGGCACATCAGTTTAACTACTAAAATCTATAGCGATGCTCATTGAGCATATCGAAAAGACACAATCCTTTGTCTTAGGCCCGAGCTTACGCTTTTTGTTAATCGGTACATTGACTTTGTAAGCATCCCCATGTGCGTAAGTAAGAAAGTGATGGTTTTCTTCAACCCACTTCTCGTAAGGGGTCTTTTCCATGTTTCTATTGGGAACTCTATTCGGGACATGACATGAAGTCAACCACGACCTCCCCCACCATGCCTTAGATAAACCGGCGATGTCTAACATGGCATTCACCAAGTCGGTCGGCGTGCGGTTTTCCTCTCGGCAATCCCGTTTGATTGAGGCGAGTAGGAGGTGTCCTCTCATGAATAATACCATGTTCCTACAGAAATCATCAAAGATTTTGGGAAAAATTAGCCACCACGATCCGACCTAAGGCGTTTGATCTTTCTCTCTAGTTGATTTTCAACTTGACTTTATAGATTTTAAAGTAGTCTAGCGTCTCGTCCTTAGTTTTCAACAAGTAAACATAGCAAAATCTAGTCGCATCATCAATCAATGTCATGAAATATCTCTTTCCACCCTTTGTCAACACACCATTCATCTCGCACGGATCGAGAATGTATGAGTTCTAGAGGTGCCAAGTTCCTCTCCTCGGCCGCCTTGTGAGGCTTTGAGATTGCCGATTGCACACAACTATGGCACTTAGAACCTTTGGCAATAGTGAAATTCGAATTAAACTTATCTTTAAAAAGCCGATTCATAAGACCAAAATTAATGTGGCATAAGCGAGAGTGCGGTACTCGCATCATCATTAACACTACCACATATATGGTTCACAGACTTATTATTAAAATCGAAAGGAAAAGCGGAACAAGCCTCCGCACTCATAGCCTTTACCAATAAATAGTCCATGCTTGGACACAACTACTTTATTGGACTCTAACACTACCTTAAACCCATCTCTGCATAGAAGGGAGCCACTAACGAGATTCTTGTTGATAGAAGGGACATCTTTGCACGTTCCTCGCACGATCTTTCGAAGTGAACTTGGATCCTTTGTGCGGTGCCATGAGCGAAGCATGTGACCCATTCCCCATCGGGGCGGAGGAATCCCAAATGACACGATAAGAAGAGAACATATTGATGTCGAACACACATGAGCGTTAGCACCGTATCAATCCACCAAGCTGGAAGGCTGAAATCTCGAGAATCTGAAGGTAAATTACCATACCTGCGTCTCGGCATTGCTAGCGGTCCTTGTGTTGTGACCTTGGGCGTCTGTCCTTGTTGGCCTTTTTCCTCGGCAGTGCGCACGATCGGGGCATTCCTTGGAAAAGTGTCGACCTCACCACATGTGAAGCGAGGCGGCTCGGCCTTGTTCATCTTCTTCTTCTTGAAGTTGGTAGTCTTGTTAGGCTTATTTTTCCCTTTGTTCTTGCCGTAGTTCTTCTAAACCATGTTGGTATTTGGGTGGCCCTCGGCTCCTTTACCATTGAAATCCTTAGCGAGCCTTCTCTTCAACATCAAGGGGCCTTCTCGGGTTTCGGTGATATCTTTGTCCTCTTATGTTTTAGAGTTGTGCGAAACTCCTCCACGAGGAAGCGGTTTGCAATGATGCAACCGGCCACAAAAGGATCGGGTAAGACACATTCGAGGAGTTCGAGTTCCTTGACAATGCCTTTGTATCTCATGGGCTTGCTCTACAACAAAGCGATTATCGGCCATCTTATAGTCATGAAAGTTCTCCATGACATCTGATTCCTTCGCCGCATCCGATGCGAACTTGGCATTGATGTATCCCACGGCACCTTCAGCGTCTGTTATGTGCATGTACACATCACCTGACGGTCGGTAAACGCTAAGAATGCATCCCACGAAGAGTATTGGCATCCGTGAAACTCTTTTCTTTGCTCGGCGAGAAGATCACCTTCAGTTTGCCTTTACTAACCAGAATACATTCATAGCCGTAAGCGAGGCGTGACCTTGACTTGCCACCTCTTAAAGTGCACACGAGAGAATTTCTCCGGCCTCGGTCGTCGGCAAATCCAGCCATTGTTAATCGATAAAATGTCTACAATAAGGTTTTTGGATTGTTGAGAAATTAGACATTTTTGGATTAAATCTGAATATAAATCATGAACGGACATCACGAAACTAGCATGTATATCTCTAACATACTAGATAGCACGAACATCATTATCATCTTGATAAACATGATTAGCCACGAGATTAAGACAGATTGAGCGTCTTGATCGAAGAGGATGATGGCGCGTTGCGTTGCGGTTGCGGTGTTGATGTAGTAGATCTTGGATGCGATGTTAGCCGAGTCGGCGTTCGTGACGGCGCGTCGCGAGCAGCAGCTCGACGGCGTCAGCGGCGAAACGGGAAGGCGAGCCGTGGTAGCGATCTTGGCGATTCGCGGAGCGCTTCCCAAAACCTTATTCCCTCTCTCGGTGCGGGATCTCGAAGCGAAGGGTTAGGAGACTGCTCTCGCAATTGGTATGCGTCGGCGCTCGGGATGGAGAAGATTACGGCGGCGGCGGCGGCGAAGGTGGCAAAAACCTAACAATGTGTGCTATCGTATTCCTCTACACAGTGCACGCGCGGTATTTATAGGGTTACTCACGGTAACTGCGTGACGAAACGTGACTCGAGGGCGTGCCACGATCGGAGTCCTCCCGAGTAGCAAAAGAATAAAGCGCAAAAGGAGGCTGCGTCTGCGCAAGGCCTGGACCGGTTCGGCGGACCATTCACGCAGTGCCGCACGCCCGCGCCCTCCGCCCGCCCGCCCGCCCGTGCCGAGCCCGGCCCGGCCCGGCCGAGGCGAGGCAGCAGCGTGTGGGCCTTCTCCCTTTCTCCCACATGGTTCTACCATGGTGAAACACACTCCACTATATAAACTAGTGTTCACCACTTTAGGCTAGCAATGTGGGACTATTCATAGTGCACATGCCTCCTCATGAGTAGGCTTTTGAGATTTTCTAGGAATTATTTGTGTCAATTAGGTGGGCCAAGCCCAAATAATCCAACAGTTTCTAGGTAATTCTTCAAATGTACAACCTTGCAAGCCAAGAACCTGGAGATGGCACAAGCTGCATACTGAATCAGGAAGTACTTTGATCCCAGTATAAGAAAGATTGAGATATCTAAAATTGCCTGATAAGAGGGTACAGCAGGTTTCAAGGCCACATGTGGCAACAGGTGCAGAGACTTATCATGATGTATGTTTGCAAGAGTCTACACAAAAGGCATATTCGAATGATCAAGACTCACCTGTGTTGACTCAGGGCCTAGTACCTGAAGGGGAGTTGACTGAGTTGTGCAATGAGGAGGGGAGACAGGAGGAGACCCAGATGGACAGTAAGAGATTACCAAATTCTTCTGATGGTTTGGGGTCTGTTTCAGTTCAACAGAAGGTATACCTGCGCAAGGCCAAGAAGAAGGAGATTTCGGATGAGCAAGGTTTGGGGTCTGAAGCTTTGTTTATTGACGAGGTGACAAAGGAAGATTCCCAGAGGAAAAACCTGAGGATGTCAAAAGCAGTCGAAGGTTTGGCTCCAGTTTCGGTTATTGCTAGCAGTATGGGATTGGATCATTCTAATTCTAGTGAGGGCTCCTTGCTTAATACCTTGGTTCTGAAAAGGCCAGATATTAGCTCGCAGGTATTGTATCCCTTTCTGGATGATGTTGTCTCAATTGACAGGACTGTTGATTCTGCTGATTTATTGCAGGTGGCTCCAAGTCCCCAAAGCATATTATGTGCAGCGGCTCACAAGGACTCTTCCTTGTCAGCGTCTGTGGGGGAATTGGCAGGGCAAAAGGTTGGTTCGGATGAGCAAGGCACTTTGGCGTTTGTTCCAGGGATGGTGCATGTGGGGGAGTCGGTACAATTGTGCATTGAGGAGGAGAGAAAGAAGGTTACCGACATGGAGCATCTGGAGTTGTCAACACCATCTGCAGTTTTGGGTCATGTGACGGCTAATGCTTGCAGTATGGGTTCGGATCATATACATGCTAGTGAGGGCTTGTTGCTTAATACTTTGGTTTTAAACAGGCCAGATAGTAACTTGAAGGTATTGTATCCCTCTCTCGCAGATATTGCCACATTGGTGAGGCATACTGATTGTGGTGGTTTAATACAGGATACTTCAAGTCCCCAAAGAACATTGGGCGCTGAGGCTCATCAGGATTTTTTCTTGCCGGTAGTTAACCAGGATGTGATGGTGGAGGACCAGGTATTCTCATCTCTGGGTAAAGTCTTGCCGCCTGAGGGAGAGTTGGTAGTTTTGTCAGCACTTGCTGATCAGAATAAATCACAGGGCTTGAATAGCGTGAATCTGCCGGGCCTCAGATCTGGAGAAATTGATCCTGCTACTTCTGCCATTAGTGGTATGCAACAGGTTCACTTTCATTCCATTGATGGTCTTCGTCGTAGTTTACGCTGTAACGTTAAAACTGATGATGGTACTTTCATGACAGATGGTGATGCATTACGCAAGGCCATGCGGCGAACTGCGGTGCAGAATTTGGATGCGGGTTCAAAGATCAAGACGATGGCTCCCCCATGGAGATACCACATTCGTCTCCAACTCCTTCCCCTCATGCGACTGGTAGGTCAACATGTGCCAATTCTATATCTTTTATTGATATGTCGGATGAGCATTGTGCAGCGAATCTGGTGAACATAGGATTTCGATTGAAAAAGAGTAGTAGTGGTACTAATTTATCAATTAAAGCGTTAAAACGGATGGAAATGGATAGGCTAAAACTAACTCAATCTGTTAGGAAACAGGCTGTTAACCGGACTTTGCCGGACAGCAGGGTCGTGAATCCTTTCGAATCAACTGATGATGAAACCGTTAATGAAGATAGTGACTTATCCGTGCATTTCACTAGAGATGCTTCGGAAGTAGACATAGAGACGGAGGATCTAGACATAAGAATTTGTGATCTAATGGCCTCTTCTCGTAAGTCTCGTAGGAACCGGCATTCCAAAGAGAAGAATAGGTTACGGTGAAAGGTCTGTTTTGGAATAGCAGAGGTCTTTCGGACTTGGCTAAATTTAGATACATTTCAGAGGCGGTCAAAGATAATAATTTGGAGTTTATTGCTGTTATGGAAACAGGTAGACAAGATATGTCAAAATCGAGTCTGGCACGACTTTCTGGAGGTGCGGATTTCGTTTGGCATTGTCTTCCTCCTAGAGGTAGATCAGGTGGAATTCTTTTAGGGATTAAATCGGAGTGTTTCGATCTGCTTCTGATTGAGGAAGGCGAATTTTTTTATCAAATTCCATCTCAGTAATAAGGTAGACAAATTTAAGTGGATTTTAATGGCAATCTATGGTCCGGCTCAGGATGACTTTAAAGCAGCATTTCTGGCTGAACTGGTGAGAACTTGCCATCACAATCATTTACCAACTCTTATTGGGGGGGACTTCAATATTATGCGGAGAAGTACATAAAAGAATAATCATAGATTCAATCCTCGTTGGCCCAACTTATTCAATGCTATCATTGATAGCTTTGATCTGAGAGAGATCGATCTCACGGGCCGGCAGTTTACCTGGGCGAATTCTTTACCTAATCCAACTTATGAGAAGTTGGATAGGGTCCTTATGATGACCGAGTGGGAGTTTAAATTTCCACTTGTCTCTGTTCAGGCTTTGGACAGGGGCATTTCGGATCATACCCCCCTTCTGTTAGACACTGGAGCTCCTGCTTTCTCTGGGTTAGCTAAACCGTTCCGATTCGAACTTAGTTGGTTTAACCGAGAGGACTTCCATGACAGGGTGGTGGAGATTTGGAATAAGCAGGTAGGAGGGAGTAATTCAGTACAACGATGGAACCGCAAGATGGGGGCTTTGCGTTGTTTTCTGCGGGGATGGGCTCAACATACCAATGGGGAGTATAAGAAGAAAAAAAGAGATCTCCAACTAAGAATAACTGAGTTGGATATTATCGCTGAGGGTAGGGATTTGTCTGATTTTGAGCAAGAGGCTCTTGCTCAGTCTCGAGATCACCTGGCTAAGCTTCTCAGAGAGGAAGAAATTAAATACTTTCAGCGGGCAAAAGTGAATGATGTCCTATTGGGTGATAATAATACTAGGTATTTTCAAATGGTGGCCAATGGTAAACATAGGAAGAAAAGAATCTACTTCTTGGAACATGAGGATGGTAAGGTTGAGGGACAGGCTAACCTTAAGCGTTTCATAACCAAATTCTATAAAAATTATTTGGGAACCAACAGAGAATCTGCTTGATCTCGGCGAGGAAGAAAATCCGGATATTTCGCAAGTCTCCCAAGAGGAAAATGATCTTCTTCTTGCTCGGTTCGAGAAGAAGTTAGAGATGCTATTTTCGGATGGAGCATAATAAAGCTTGTGGTCGAGATGGTTTTCTGCGAATTTTATCGAAATTCAGGATACTATCAAAAGGATCTTTTGCTTATGTTTGTGAATTATTCTCGGGAGACCTACCACTTTATAGTCTGAATTTTGGAGTAATAGCGCTTATTCCTAAAGTTCGAGGAAGCTAATGTATCTGACAATCTGACCAATATGTTTTACTAAATGTGAGTTTCAAAATATTTACCAAGGTAGCTACAAAGCAGGTTGAATATGGTTCTTCGATAAGGTAGTCGATCCAACTCAAATTGCCTTCTTGCGAGGGCCGAAACATCTTAGAAGGTGTTGTCATATTGCATGAAACAATCCATGAGATGCATAAGGAAAAGATGAGTGGAGTTATCTTTAAAATCGATTTTGAGAAAGCTTACGATAAAGTTAAATGGTCTTTTCTGTTTCAAACCTTGCGAATGAAAGGTTTCTCATCCAAGTGGATCTCTTGGATTAAGTCTTTCATTTCGGGGGGTAGTGTGGCGGTTAATGTTAATGATGATGTGGGTCCATTTTTCCAAACAAAAAAAGGGCTTCGCCAGGGTGATCCTTTATCACCATTGTTGTTTAATATCGTTGCTGATATGTTGGCAATGTTAATTAGACGAGCTAAGGAGATGGGGTTAATTAGTGGTGTGGTACCTCATTTAGTTGAAGGTGGTTTATCTATTTTACAATACGCGGATGACACAATTTTGTTTATGGAACATGACCTGGATAAAGCTTGTAACATGAAGTTATTGCTTTGTGCATTTGAGCAAATATCGGGTCTCAAAATAAATTTCCATAAAAGTGAATTATTTTGCCTGGGTGGTGCCAAAGATTCATTAAATCAGTATATGGATTTGTTTGGTTGCAAGCAAGGGGAATTCCCAATGCAATATTTAGGAATTCCTATTCATTTTAAGAAATTGCGACAATCCGATTGGAAAAGGGTTGAGGAGCGATTTGAAAAGAGGCTCAATAGTTGGAAGGAGAAACACCTTTCAGTTGGAGGTAGACTAACACTTATAAATTCAGTATTAAGTAGCCTTCCAATGTACATGATGTCTTTCTTCAAGATTCCGAGAGGTGTTCTTAAAAAACTTGATTACTTTCGATCTCGTTTCTTCTGGCAAGGGGATGAAGGTAAAAGAAAATATCGCCTTGCAAAATGGAATATCCTCTGTCAGCCAAAAGATCAAGGAGGACTTGGGATTCATGACTTCTGAGTTAAGAACATTGCACTCTTGAGTAAGTGGTTGTTCAAAATGCTCACATCGGATGGTACTTAGCGTGACTTCTTAGAAACAAGTACCTTGGGTCTAAATCGTTGGTCCAAGTTGAGGGAGACTAGGAGACTCGCATTTTTGGTCTAGTTTGATGAAGGTGAAGCGTGATTTCTTTCGCTTTGGTACTTTCAAAATCAACAATGGATCACAGGTGAGGTTCTGGGAGGACACATGGCTTGGACAATGTGTTTTAAAAGATAAATATCCTGGATTATATAGTATTACAAGGAATAAATATGTAACTATTGCTGAGGTTCTCATACCTCCTCAACCCAATATTTCTTGGCGACTGTCCTTGATTGGATCTAAGTTGGTGGAGTGGAATGATTTGCTTTCACGCATTGCCGATTGCCATTTGTCACAAGTTGATGATGAATTTCGTTGGAATTTGTGCCCATCTGGATAATTCTCAGTGAAGTCTCATTACTTGGCATTGATCAAATGTGACGTTCCCAATCTCAATAAGGTTTTATGGAAGTTAAGGGCTCCACTAAAAATCAAAGTGTTTCTGGGGTACCTTAGAAGGGGAGTTATTCTGACTAAGGATAATCTGGCCAAACGTAATTGGCAGGGTAGTAAAACATGTTGTTTCTGTCACGAACCGGAGACTATTAGGCATTTGTTCTTTCACTGTCGATTGGCTCGTATGGTCTGGGGTTTCCTGTACATGGCTTTTGGAATTGTTCGACCTGTTAATGTTTCTCATATGTTTGGTAGTTGGCTTGGTTGTTTTCCACATGGTATTAAACATGTCGTTTTGCTAGGGGCCGCAACCATTTGTTGGTCTATTTGGTTAAACAGGAATGATATTGTCTTTGGAAAGAAATCAAGCTCATCTCCTTTGCAGGTTATTTATACTACTTTCCATTGGCTGCGTACTTGGGTTGTGTTGCAGAAGTCGGAATTGCGACCTATTATGGTGGAGGCTACGCACCGGTTGGTTCAGGTGGCCAAGGACTTCTTTTCCCAGGCACATGGGTGGCGGTTTAGTCTTCGCATTGAAAGTCACTAGAGTGTGTGTGGGTGTCTTCTTTTCTTTTTGGTTATTTGCTTTTTACAGGTGTGTGCTTCTTGCTAGCGGTAGGAAGACATTTCAAGCATTTTGTATCTTCTCGATGTATTGTTCTTGAAATCAATAAAGGCTTCCTTTATAAAAAAAAGGTGTTTCAATCTACTAATAGCATTTGGAGGACGTCTTGGAGGCCCAATGACCCATCCCAAATACATCAAGTATCCTATCGTTCCACACCACCTACCACAAGAGAAATCCAATATGCATAGGCTTTTTGGTGCATCTTGAATTTTATATTGAGAATGGTAAGCTTCAATAGATTTGGATTGACCAAAGTCAATAAACAACATTAAGGGATTCCTTTATTGAATTCGAAGTCACATTTGCACATTCGAATCAACCATTTCAACAGACACTAAAAATTAAGGTGTTTCTGTGGTATCTTCGAAGAGGAGTTATTCTGACTAAGGATAACTTGGCAAAACGAAATTAGCAGGGAAGTACAATATGTTGCTTTTGTCACAAAACGGAGACAATTAAGCACTTATTTTTTAACCTGTCGATTTGCTCGTATGGTATGGGGATTTTTGTACCTAACTTTTGGCATTTCTCGACCTTTCAGTGTTTCCAATATGTTTGGAAGTTGGCTTGGTTGTTTTGAGAAGGGTTTTAAAAATGTCGTTTTACTAGGGGCCGCAACCATTTGTTGGTCTATTTGGTTAAACAGGAACGATGTGGTATTTAAAAAGAAATCGATCTCATCTCTTTTGCAGGTTATTTATGCTACTTCCCATTGGCTACATACTTGGGCTGTGCTGCAGAAGTCGGACTTGCGAACTATTATGGTGGAAGTTTCGCACCGGTTGATACAAGTGGCCAAGGATTTTTTCTCCCAGGCGCATGGGTGGCGATTTAGTCTTCGAATTGATAGTCACTAGAGTGTGGGTGATTTTTTGGTTTTTGGGCTGTGTGCTTTCTTAAAGCAGAGGCCGGGAGAAATTTCAAGGAATTGTATCTTCTCGATGTAACTATCTTGAAATTAATAAATTCTTCCTTATTAAAAAAAATAGACAAATTGTGGAGAATTTGTGAAGCATCTTTGACTGTCTTGATACCATGAAATTTATTATAAGATAAGGCAATTGCAAAATCTCTAACCAAATAATGCATAATGTATCCAGTTTTCCATCTTTGTTGTACAGGAAGGCCATATTGACAAGTTCATCAAACCATTAAGCTAGTTATATCCTCCAACCTTCGCGAAATAATAACGTTGTCCAATTGAATAAAAACATTGGCTATCCACATCTCAATCAACTTGCATTTTTGAAAAACATAATTTCTGGGAAGATGGAAAAAAGCAAAAAGCATTGCCTCAAATATCCATGTAAGTTAGAGAAACCAATTCCCAGAGATGATAGAATGTCGCCGCTCAAGATGTTATGTGAAATATTCCACCACCAACTTCTTAGGAATCTATTCCAATAAGCTTCATCTAAATTACTTCTCAATGATGCCCCAATTGTTTTTGCCACCAGAGGTAGGCCATGTAATTTGGCAGCTATTTTTCTACCAATTGGTTCGAGAACTTGTGCATAATTACAAGGATGAGCAAATGCAAAATGTTCACGAAGTTTGCACATGTCATCCAACTGCAGAGGATCCAACACTACAGGGCATGTAGTTCCTATGAAGCTGGCTACCTCATACAGTTGAGTTGTTACCAAGACTACACTTCAGTGCTCCTTTGCTTAGTATCTCCTTAAGCCACCCCACATTGTGCATATATCACCCCATACATCATCAAGCACAAGTAAGAACCTTCTCCTTTTATGATACTTTGAAGTTCGACATGGAGGTTATGCGGATTGACGATATAGGTTCGAGCCTTGCAAGACTTGAAAGATATGATAATATGTTCTATCATTTCTTCTTGGTGATGTTGCTGTCACATATACCCATGCATATTGATCTTGAAAGTGCTTGAACCCTTTAAATGCGTTGAAGATGAGTTAGGCGGCGTTGTTTTCCCCACTCCACCAATTCGACTATGGGAATAACCGTAGGATTCCACAGTCGGAAACAAGATGTGTTGTGTGTTACAGTGTAATGCACCTTGTTGCGCATTTCTCTTGGGTAGCGTGCTACGCTGAATCTACTTGGTTCTCATCAAGTAGATCAATGTTCTGAGGGTCTCGACAATCCATCCCTTATGAAAAATTTGCATTGTGCCGACTTCTTCCCTACCTTCAAGTGATGCATACAAAGCGGGCATCATCTAGTACCATGTCTAATATCATAGCGAAGACCTGAACCTCCAGAACATCTTGCAGGCCTTTCAGGGGAAAATCTCGACCTTCCCTATCAAATATCTGGGCATGCCGCTGGCACTTGGAAGATTGCGTCAAGCTGACCTTCAACACATCCTAGACAAAGCGGCACGACGGTTAGCGGGCTGGCAAGCGAACCTACTCACAATAGGCGGCCGTCTCACTTTGGTAAAATCGGTCCTGTCCTCGCTACCTATATACTGTTGTGGCGGTCAAGGTGCCAAAAAGTTTATCTTGGATCTCGACAAACTTAGAAGAGCGATTCCTTTGGCGGGCAACAATGACCTTCACGGTGGAAATTGTAAAGTCCATTTGGACAATAGTTTGCTTACCGCTTCAAGGGGGCTTAGGTGTTCTTGACCTTCACAAAGTTAAGCTTGAATCTCGAATTCGAGATTAGGTTAAAGGGTAGGTTTGTAACGTCCCGAAATTTGGCTTAATCTTAAATTTTTGGAGTTATTTAAATTTTTGTGAATTAATTAAAATGTATTTGCATTTAATTGAATTTATCTGAATTTTTGGGAATTATTTGGATTTAATTGAAATTAATTTAGATTATCTTTCTCTTGAATAATTAAATATCAGAAAAGGTAATTATCAAAATAAATAAAAATATTTTATTTAGGCTCAAAATACTCTGGAATATTTTCTGGAATTTTTTAGAATTTTTGGGTATTTTAGTGCCTTAAATAATTCTTTTGAATTCTGGATTTATTTTTATTGATAAAACCGGATTAAGGTTAGCTACGATGTCGCCGAGCCCAACAACGTGCTCTCGCCGAAAACCTAAGCGCCGCTTAGCTCGGCCGTGCGATCCCGATCGAGCAGTCGTAGATGGGCGCGTCATTAAATGGCGTGGGAGCGTTGGATCGGCGTGGCCGTCAAGATTTCGGCGTGTCACCGCATCGCCGATCCGTTACCCTCTCCGCCGTTGGATGGCAATCGAGCGGTGGAGGTTGATCTCGCCGTCTCGAGTGTCTGGCGATGCTGCCGCCGCCAGATTGGCCGTCGGGATTTGTCGAGATTCTTGTATCGACTTCGAAGTCCGAGCGGGATAAAGCCCATCGCATGCAAAGCACTTTCTTCCGTTCGCTTTGCCCTCTCGCTCGAGCTCTGCCGTCCTCCATAGAGTGCGCCCGAGCTCGCCGTAGTAGCCACACCCTTCCTCTCGGTTCTTCATCGTCTTCCGCCGCCATCCGCCACTCCCCGTCGCAACCAAGACCTTCTCAAGTTCCCGTGCCAAGCCGCGTCCATTGGGCCACTTCTTCCGCCAGGAGGCGCCGGAATGCAAGCCGCCGTCTTCCCAGTCGGCGACAAACGCCGCCGCCTCTTCTTGAACCGCAACTCGCCTCAGCTGTTGGATCCCCATCGCACGACCAAGGTAAAGCCACCGTCCTCCTTTTGAATTAGGTGAAGCGGTATGGTTTGATCTCGCCCGTTAGATGGTGATCGTGCGATTCTGAGTCAGCCACGTATGCTAGTGAATAGTAAACTCCCGAATGCTTGATGGCCGTAGGATTTTCATCGGACGGCGAGGTAGCGCCACGTTCCTCCCATGGATTTAAGTCTAAATAAGCCTCGGTAGATCTCGACCGTAGATCTTTGATTCAACCACCTCTATTGCGCCACGTAGGCTCGATAACAGTAAACTGTGTGGGTAACCCCGCCGTTGGATTACCATCCGATCGCGCTGGTGCGTCCACGTAGGTGCGATGAATAATAAGCCGTCTGAATAACGCGGTAGTAGATCCTCAATCCGATCGCCACCGTGGTGCCACGTAGCCGTGCGGAGGCGCAGCCGTTGCCGCATCCCAACCGTTGGATTTGAATCCAACGGCTGGGAAAATTGTGTTCGCGTGGATTGATGCTTGCGCGCCGCGTGTCGGTCGCTGAGTGGACTAAGCACTGTTCCGGCGGGACCCACCTGTCAGTGTGATGACCGCCGGGTGTGCTGACGTCAGCATGACATCATCTGGGCCCACATGTCAGTGACCGAGAGCGACGTGGACGTCTCTGGTGCTGACACGTGTCACGCCGAGAGAATTGACCGGATTTTCAGTAGGAAAATAATAAGATTAATTCGGTTTTTCTTTTATTAAATTTCCCAAAACTTGTAAAGGCTATAACTTTTGCGTTTTAACTCAGAATTCAGTGATTCCAGTGCCTAAAAATTTGTAAAAATATAAACTATTTATTGGTGAATTTTATTTTATTTTTAGAGTTGATATTACTATCTGTAATGTGTATTTATTGTGTATTTGCTTGATCTGAGTAGACTCAGAGTTGCGAAATTGTCGGAGAAGATTGAAGACCCATCGCAAGAGCCAGACCAGAATCAACTACTTTTCGAAGGCAAATCATGCTTTGACCATATTGCCCCTAGAGTTTTCAAATGTAATTTAATTTAAATTATGCATGCTATGTTAACTAAAAATGTTATTGAATAATTTGGGAAGAATAGATAATGCACCTACTTGTCTATGTCACCTTGTTAATATTATTTGAATGCCCTGAGAACCTTGTCACCCTAAGATGTAATTAGCGTTGGTTGCTATATTAATGCCAACACGGGAGGCTAGACCGTGATTAGCTGCTTAGTATACTTATGGGCGTTGAATGACTTTCAAATTTGCAAAAGAATATTGACTAAACAATTATGGAACGCATTTTGGAATAATGCGATGATGCCATGAGATGGAATTGAGGGTAGCGACCTGTGTGGTCCTACTCATACAATGACGTGGGCATTGGCATGTGTTGCATAAATACAAACCGGGATGGATAATGATTTGGACCGGGGCAAGTGGCAAGAAGGCTTCGTGCCAGGTGGGCCTGTGTGGCAACGAGTTGTATTGTGATGGTTAAGGCTGTGTGCCGTGAATTACAAAATGGATGTCTTGCCCGGGACAGTTAAGGACTTTACCTTGCGAGCCTTTGATCTGAGTTTCTCGTACAACCACTTGTCCGGAATGGGATGGACCTAGTTTAGTAGGTTTCTAACATCTTTCCTTTGACACCTCGGGGCGACAGTTACACACAAATGTAACCGTATGGGGGAGCGTACCTGTGCTACGGCTTGGTACCCATCCAACTGTATCTGCCGGTTCTAAACTTTGGCTCTGTGTGAGGGAAGTGTTAGAAAGGCAATCTTGGAGAGGTTCATTTGGTTAAGTGTTAGTCTCCAAAGACTTTGTTGCAATCAATCACTGTGTGGTGGCGATTGTATCTGTGGGTAAAGTGTCTGACCTCTGCGAGTGTGTGTGTTAAATCTATTGAATAGCGGCGTCATGATATTGGACAATGCTTTCGATGATTACAGTCAAGGGTTAGATTTTAAAAATAAAAGGTGTGGAATGGGTGGCTGTGTGCCAAAGACTGATGAATCAAACTTTGGGCTGTGTGCCAAACTCTTGGAAAAGAATTGAGAAATTAATTATTATTAATATTGGTTTTACCGCTTTTAATCTAATAAGGATTACCTGTTAAAAAGAAATGCTGCTTTATGCAAAATATCCAATTAAGCCTTTCCTTTGGACTAAGCCATGCATGTAGTAATAGAACTGCATTGTGCATGACTTGTTGAGTATGTTGTATACTCACCCTTGCTTCAACAACAACCTCAGAAGAAGAAGCGATGCCAGCTTGGGAAGAGGAGTTCAACGAAGGCCAGGAGGATTAGGGATTAAGCCTAGTCAGTTGCTTGTGGCAATATGAGGGGTTCATTGCTTTACTTTTGCTTCCGCTATTGAACTGATGCTACTTTCGTTATTTATCGCCCTGCGTGGCGAATTATTGTAAGGTGACCATAAGGTCTTGTAACTCATTATTATTCACGTTTGAAGTACTTTATTATTAATTCCGCTGTGTATGATCGTGGTACTTCAACCTGTTATTCCTGTGTGTACTAGCGTGATCCTGGACTAGTACAGAATACACGGAGGGTCCGGATTTGCAGATCCGGGTCCCGACAATCATCTTCCGGAATTTGTAAGCTTATGGCTGCGAATACAATCGGTCCCACTGCGACCGCAGCATCAGGACATCATAACATGGACCCAAAGCCCCACTGGGGTCTACACATCCTCCTCGGCATACCGCATGCAGTTTGCAGGGAGTACCTTCACGTCCTTCCCTTTCACCGTTTGGTCTGCATGGGGACCGTCGCGCTGTAAAGTCTTCTTTTGGTTGGCACTCCAAGACCGACTTTGGACTGCGCAGCGCTTGCAGCGGCGGGAGTGGCCAAACCACTATTTCTGCCAGATGTGCTGATGGAACCATCTGACTTGGTCTTAACTTTGAACACCCACTTGCATGTAATGGGTACTGCATGGGATGGTAAAGGAACTAGATCCCAAGTGCCTATGCGATCAAGGGCAGCGAGCTCCTCAGGCATAGCAAGCTGCCATTCCGGAATCTGAGAAGCTTCCTGATAAGTGGAGGCTCATCAATAATAGCACTTACACGTCCAAAACCCAACTTTGTCGGGAGGCTCAATAGTGGTCGATCCGAAGATTATATCTTGAACCAACTCTGTGACTCATCGGACAAGGCATGAGACTCATCAAAATTATCAGTGTCATCAAAAACAGGAGCATCAGGACTGGCCGAGGAGGTGAGATTAGGCGGATGCTCTGTGGGATGGCGAGTGTAAACATGTTTGATGGGTGGCTTGTAAGGTGGAGGTGGATCAAAAATGGGTGGAGAGGGTTCAGCAGGAATGTGTATGGTGGTTGGAGGATCAGGAATGGGAGTAACAGATGGGGATAATGTAGAAGCATCATCATTGGATGAAATAGGAGGGAGACACAAGAACGATGTGGACTCTATGGGAGAATATGAAGACCGAGTAGAAGGGTTATAAAAGAAAGGACGATCCTTAATGAAGGTCACATCACGAGAGATACGTATGCGACGAGAGGAAGGATCATAACAACGATAACCCTTATGCTCAGAACTAGACCCCAGAAAAACACACTCATTGAAAGCGATCAATTTAGTCCGCTCACGAGGTGCAAGTAAAACATAGCACGTACAGCCGAAAACCCAAAGATGGTCATAGCTAGGAGAAATACCAAAAAGGACATCACCAGGACACTTGCCCGACAATTTGGACGATGGTTGTCGATTGATAAGATAAACAGCAGTGGAAACGGCTTCACCCCAAAAATGAGTAGGAACAAAAGAAGCAATAAGAAGTGTTCGAGCAGTCTCGATAAGATGGTGATGTTTGCGTTTAGCAACACCATTCTGAGCATGAGCACCAGGACATGAGAGCTGAGCAAGAGTACCCTTAGAGGTCAAAAACTGGCGAAAAATGTCAGATAAATACTCACCACCAGAGTCAGAACGAAAAACTATAATAGTAGTAGAAAATTGAGTATGAACCATGCGAGTAAAAGCCTGGTAAATAGAACACAACTGGGAACGATGTTTCATGAAATAAATCCATGTATATTGTCGGTGTTTCGTATAACCGGCAAGTAAATTTGTAAATTTAGGGGGTCGCGCGTCCCCTCTCCTCGAATGGTTAGACTAAGGAAGTCCCGGATGTATCTTGGTTGGTGAACGTCCTACTTCAGATTAAGTGGTGGCGGTTGGTATTGCTCTGGGTACCGAAGGTCTCCGGAGATTACAGGCGGAGGCTAAGGACAGGCCCTCAGCACTCGTCCGAGAGGAGGAGGTTGGGAAGGCTCAGTGCGTGTTTAAGCAGGAAGTCGAGTGAACGCGCATGCGTGTGTGCACTCGTGCGGGGTGCGTGCCCTTCCTTGAGGGCCCTACCTCCCTTTATATAGGTGGAGGGGGTAGGTTACATGGGATTTTGAAAGAGTGGTAGAGATACGCCATGCCCGGATGTCCCGGTCTTCGGTCTTGATGATTGATGCTTTTACTCACCCCATCTTTGGGTTAGTAGTCACCGCTCCATTGGGAAGGTGCGCTTTGCCCTCTGTACGAATGTCAGATGGAGTCGCCACAATGGACGGCGCTCCGTTGGGAAGGTGCGCTGTCGGATGATAATGACTTTGAGAGGACGGGCATTAGTGAGGCCGCCTACGTGTTGCCTTGGGAAGGAGCCACCCGCCCCATTATGGCCGTCGTGTCAGTGAGACGGGTGACTGCCTCGATGTAGGCTGTCGACGTGGCGGAGGTTGCGGAGCTAGAGCTCGTTGGGGCCCCGGTCAAGATCTAGGTCGGGGCTTACGGCGGCGTCGGACCCGGGTTTTGGGCGGACCTTGCAGGGGCGCCTGGCGCAGGCCTTGGTCGGAGTTGGAGCTTGTGGTGGCGTCGGACCTGGGTCTGGGTCGGGGCCGGCGGGGGCTCCCAACCCGAAGTTAGGTTGGCGTGACCGAAGGTAGGGACCCTTCTACGACGGAGGAGGCCTTGATCGGGATCTGACCAAAGCATATCCGTTCGACATTACATCCACTCGTTCTGATAGTCTTATTTGTGAGGGGCGAAGACTTGATGAGTACCCTCGTCGATTACTCGCATCTTCGCTGATCCGTGCTTGAACCCGAATCACTTGGGAGAGATATGATCTTGAAATAGACGTATACTTTGCTGTGGGGTACCCCTGGTAGGAGTATTCGTCAGTAGCCCCCGGGGCCGTCCTGAAATGTAGACGTTTCTGGATGGACCCTTTATCTTCGTCTAGTATGGTCTCCTCAGCAGCACGGCGCCGCTTAACGAAGCAGCGGGTCTCCTCGCGGATGGCTGCTTTGCTAGGTCGAGTCCGACCAACCTGGTCGGCGGTCCTAGCCCAGGTGCTTGTGGCCTCCCGGTGGTGTAACCCGGCGGCTCGTAGAGTGGTCGAGGTTTAGATCGGCTGGTAAAGAATCCGACTGAGCGAAGTGGGCGAGCTTGACTCTGAGTGGATCAGAATGCTGCCTCAGAAAATGGGATCCAACCAACTTGGTTGACCGTTTATTTGGATCTTGTATGGCCGCACTCTGGAGTGTAGCCCCAGCGGTCGGGAGCTGGTTGGGGGGTTATCTCGATCGAAACAAGTTCGACCAACTTGGTCAGCCGGTCCGGGTGCCTTCGTGAGAGGTTACGGTTCCGAGTGCTCGTTTCTCGTCGTAGCTAGACGCGATGCGTGGGCGGCGAGGAGGTCGAGATGCCTTCGCGAGAGGTACAGTTCCCGAGTGCTCGTTTTCGTCGTAGCTAAACGGCCGTGGGCGGCGGGAGGTCGAATGCCTTCGCGAGGGGTTACGATTCCCGAGTGCTCGTTTTACGTCGTAGCTAAAGACGCCGCTGTAATGGCAGGGAGGTCGAATGCCTTCGCGAGAGTTACGGTTCTCGAGTGCTCGTTTTACGTCGTAGCTAAACGCGGCCGTGGTCGGCAGGGAGGTCGAGATGCCTTCGCGAGGTTACGGTTCTCGAGTGCTCGCTTTTCGTCGTAGCTATATGAGTTAGTCGGGCTGGTTTAACGCCGCGACTAAGCGAGTTAATCGGGCGGTTTAACGCCCATGACTAAGCGAGTTAGTCGGGCTGGTTTAACGCCTGACTAGGCGAGGGCATCCATCCCTAGTCCTCGTCGGCGAGGCTATCTGCAGGAGGAGAGGCATTGTCGGTCCCATGTGTCGCCCGTCGCGGTGTGGAACTGGAGGGTGAGCAAGCGTCTTTGCCATCGCCCGGCGAACACCGTGCTCGTGGAGCTACAAAGCGGGTTATCGAGTGGGCCCGGGATCCCCGTAAAGGGATCCCTTAGCGATCGTCCTGCGCCGGGCGTCCGGCCAGTGGGCGACCCATAAAAAACCTTTCTTTACTCAATCCCGTATCGGACCCCGAGCCGTTCGTAACTCGGGGCGCAGCTGGCTGCCGCCCTTTCGGGGGGCTCCGCGGGAAAGTTTGAAGTATGGTCTCGGACACGAGTTAAGGCGATTGGGTCGTCCGCCAACCCAACTAAAGACCCACTGAGGGTTCGCCTTGAACCCGCCCTCGCTCGGTTGCTGTTGGGCGATCGGGATCCACTTGTGGATTTTTCCCCGAGCACCCATAGCGGGTCTTAATCGCGAGCTTTCACGCCTCTCGCCACCTCGAGGTCGCTATGGCGGTGGGCTTTTTACCTACCGACCCGGCCGAGCCGTACCGAGGCGAGATCGAGGCGGTCGAGGGGCAACCTTTGAAGCGATGCCTGGCGCCTCCTGCTTTCGCATTTAATGCGCGGCGGAAATTAAATCGGCGAAATGATTGGGAGTAATCGTCTTACGGAGGGCAAGATGACGGTTTGAATGGATGGCGACGCTCATCGGAGGCGAGGTCTTGGCCAAGATTCGCCTGGTCGGTGTGCTTCGGTGATGCTGTTTTGGTAGTGCTGTTCGACGCCCATAAGTTCGGCGCCGGAGGGTGCTAGGGCACGCTTCTGCCTTTGCTTTCGCCGCCCTTTCATTCTTGCCTTCCTCGCCTCCAGCCTTTGCCTGAGACGAAAAAAAAGAAATGAGGGAATCAGGAGAGAGTCTCTTACATTCCTCCCCTCCGATTTTTGATTGCTTATGCTCCGGAGATGTCGTGGTCGGAGTGCACCTTGCCCCAGGCCATGGCTCTACGAGAGAGAAAGGTTCCTCCCCCGCAGGATGTCTCGAAGTGGAGAGTACCGACGGGGGCTGCGGAACCGGCGCCGGAGGAAGGGGAGATCGTGGTGCCCGCTTGGTTTTATGAGCGCGGGTTTGGACTCCCGCTTCATCCCTTCATCCGGGGGCTACTGCACTACTATGGGGTAGAGGTGCACCACCTCAACCCCAACGGCGTGCTCCACATAGCGATTTTCATAACGCTGTGTGAGGCATTTCTGGGGATCGAGCCCCACTGGGCGCTGTGGAAGTACTTCTTCTATGCCTGGTTGTGGAGAGACAAGGCGGCGGATGCTACGGCGTCCATCGGAGGGGCGGCCCTACAGCTGCGCTCTAGCCGTGGGTCGGAGTGCATCCCTTTGAAGTTTCCATCGTCGAACCGGGGGTGGCACTCCGAGTGGTTCTACACTCGGAACCTAGGGGACAGCGCCCCGGTCTTCACCGGCCGTCTCCCCGAGTTGAAGGACGAATGGGGCTGGGGCCCCGATCAAAGGGAGAAGAAGAAGGTGGCGCTAATCCGAGAGCAGATCAAGCTCCAGCAGGAGCGGGGCCTGACCGGCGAAATTGTTGTACGTGCATTCATGAGAATGCGCGTGCAACCCCTTATGGAAAGGGTGCGCCCGATGTACCTGTATGGCGGGGCATCTGACCCCATGAGGATGGTCGCAGCAGAGCTTGCCGCGTCAGAGCTTGAGGCCAGGGTGGCCGGCGTGCTAGTCGGGAGCACCACCATAGCGGCAGGTGGCGGCTCCGACCCTTTCTCGACGGGGAACCCCCCGGATTTGGTGAGCCGTCCGATTCCTTTCCTCTTTTTCTTTCACCCCCTTGGCCTTTAGCATGTGGTTTGATCGGCGCCTTTGTGCTCCCCAGGGGCTGGGCAAGATGGTGTCATGGCGTCTTTGCCGAGGAGAAGCGGAAGAGGCCTGTGTCGCGTGGCGGCCTCCCTGAAGTAATCCGACCGCAAGAAGCGGCAGGAGGAGGAAAGGGGGAAGAGGAGGAGAGAGCGCGCGATTAAGGTTGCTGCAATGAGGAGAACCTCCATGTCGATCATTGTCAAGATGACCGATCTGAGTCGATCCTCGAGCGACGGTGGTGGCGACAGCTTCGATGATCCGTATGAGGCCTACCTCGGGCTGCAGACCGGCGGTCAGCCCAACGAGGGTGCCGACCGAAGCGCCGCCATCGTCGGTCCCAGCGAGGTCCCCGAGGGAGTCGCCCCCGGGAAGCGGAAGGGCGATTCGCCTCCGACGGGGAGGCCGGCGAAGAGGACGCAGCTGATGCTGCCGTTCCCTCGCTCGACGGTGGCGTGCTCTGGAGCAGAGGTGTCTCAGCGAGATCCGGCGCTGGGTCTACCTCCGGCGGTGGTTGGGGCGTTGAACGCCGAACCATCACTGTCAACAGAATTGGGACCGCCGTCGGAGGCTCCGGGGGGACCGAGGCGTGAGGAGATTCTGGCACCCCTTGACGGGTCGGGGTCCCGGCCAGAGGTCGCGGGAGACGAAGGAGGACTTCGCTACGCGCCGGCTGGGACTGTGCCGGCCGCGCCCTCGGCTTTGCTATGCCCGACGCCGGGACCCAAAGGCTCGATAGAGGGGGTGATCCAGACACCGGAGGCAGTTGATACTGAAGTCGCGGTGGAGGCGCGCGACGTCCACCGCGACCCTCACGGCCCCGGGCTCATGCTAACCTTGTCAAGGCAACGATCCGACCGGCAAGTCGTTGCTCGTCTTTGGACATCGAGGCAGAGGCCAGGTCGTGGGGGGCCTGCCAAGAGGGTGTGCAACGGGTAGAGGCTCACCTGAGCCAGATTCGGCAGGGTATGGTTTTCACCCTTGGCTCAGCTGACGGGGCATTGAAAATCATTTCTGACATCACCCGTCTGACCATCCAGGTAAGCTTGTCCGACCGCTTAGTTTCCGCCTTTGACTTGCTTTAGCGGCCAGCAGGCTAAACGCAGCGCCTGGGCTTTTGCAGTTGTTAAAGGATCAGTCAGGAGAGAAGTCGGCGTCCCTCCATATTTTGCATGAGCGGATGATGGCCGCCGCGAAGGAGGACGGTCGTCAACACTCCGAGTCGCGCGAGGCTCGGGAAGCCCTGGCGTGCGAGCGGGCAGAGGCGGAAGAGACCCGACGAGAGCTGCTCGAGAAGCGCCGGATAACTGAGTCCCAGGAGGTGAGGATATCCGAGCTCGAGGCACTTCTGGCGGCGGCCAACAGCGCCAAGGATGCCGCTATTGCCGCAGGAAAAGCCGCGCGGTCGGAAGCGGTGCGCCTTCAAGGCGAGCGCGACCAAGCTCGGGTGGAGTCGGACTCTGCCAGGAAGGATGCCTCGCGTGAGCAGGAGGCCCGGGGCTAAAAGGCCGAGGAGGACCTCCAGCACCTAGAGGCTTCCACAGCTAGTAAGCAAACCGACCCTGGTCCAGTCTTCTGCGATCGGATCGTTGAACCTTCTTTTTGACTTTGCTTCGATACGTAGAGTTGCGGAAGGATCTCAGCGACGCCGTGGAGGCGCAGAAGTTGGCGGTGGAGGAGCGTGATGCAGCGGTTACGTCACGCGCGGTGGCCTTGACGGCGAAGGAGATGGCGGAGAAGGACTTGCTCGAGCAAACCGCCGAGTTGACGACCCTTCAGGTGGTCGGCGGGGAGATCCGTGATCAAGTGCTTGGGACCACCAGGCATGGTCCAAGCTCACTTGCCGCCGCGCTGGCCCGCGTGCCGAAGCACGTCAAGAGCTCGGTGAGCGAGGGGATTGAGCTCGGGGCTTGCTCGGCGCTGGTCTTCGCACTTTCCCATTACCGCGGCATTGACCCGGTCGTTGTCAGCAGTGGGGTCACAGCGAACCGGACCGACGAAGAGGTCGAAGACTTCAGGAACGAGGCCACCCCGCACGCCGAGGTGATCGCCAGCTAGATACCACCGGAAAGCATCCTCCACCGACAGCAAGAAAAAAATTAGATACTTTTGTTTTTGTAATGAAATGAAGTTTCGCTTTGATTGGGCCGTTCCGTAGGCCTTATCCTGTTTTTTGCGCTTTTTCAAAGATGATGAACATTCGACGACCATAGCTTTTAGGAACCGCGGAGGTTGCATAAGCGCGGGTCGACATGTCAACACTTTTGGGGAAGGCTCGAAAAAGAACAAGGACCTAATGAGCAAAATGCTCGCTCGCACTTATCACGTGAAAGGAGTGTTCCCGACCAGCAGTGACTTGAACCGCACGGGCAATTCCTTCCACCACAAAGCGCTATCAAGAATCAGTAACCACTAGGGCGAGGTCAGAGCGCCGGGTCAAGAGGGTTGCCGCTAGGGGATCCGAGTAGCGGTCGGGTCATCGCCCACGGAGCGTCTGAACTCGCAGCTTTCGGCGTGGGAGCTAAACTTGTGGTTTCCATGCAGTGCTCGAGCCCAGGGAAAAACGCGCGGGAATAAGAAAAAGTTCAGGGGGAGAATTCGCCTTATCTTTTACTCCGCGAGGTAAAAGATGTCAATGGCGGTTTGGCTCTTCGCTCGGCCCTTGGGCCGGGCGGTTTCGAACCACTGGTCCCTCTGCCAACTTGGGGCCACGGCGCTCAGTGATATTGCCGCTAGCTAGCCACAAGCCAAACCGACCCGGCTGAAAATCGAAGAGTCTCGCTGCGCTCTTCTGGTCGAAACGATATGCTTTCGCCCCATCAGTCTCGTCGCATTTTAATGCGAGGTGGGAGGCGTGGACAGGACACATCCCGTCGTGCAGGACATGAAGTTAATGCGCGTGCGGCGCGTCGCCCAGGGCGACGCCCGCTTCGACTGCTCCGCCCCGCGCATATAAATACAGCGCAGAGGAGCTTCCATGCGCAACCATTCTTTCCGTCTTCCTACTCTCCCTTTACCTCTTCGCGATAAAAGAGGGGAAGGGTTAGAAGATTTAAGTGGCGATGGCAAGCGGGGGCGACGATCGGAGGACCGGCAAGCGGGAGGCGGTGGATCCCCTGGGGTCAGACCCCAAGAGATCGACTACCACCAAGGCCCCCGGCGCGAGGAGAGGGGGCTTGTCTCGCCCTTGTCGACCTTCCGTGATCGTGATCCTCTTCGAGTGAGCTTCTTCGCTAATGTAGGGATGGCTTCAACCCCGGCTTGCTGACGTCGAGCTTTTTCCTTCTTCACTGCAGAGCTTCTGGCTCGGGATCAGGCCGACCGTCGGTTGCGGTCGTGATGACCGCCTCGGGGAGGCGGAGATTACGGGGCCATGACAATGCCGCCGCCAGAGGCGGAGATGCTACGACAGTGGGCCTGGATCTGAGCCCTGGAGGGGAAGCTCACCGAGGTGCGCGAGGAAGTGTGGGCGTTGCGGTTTCGGGCCGGCGCCGCGGAGGAGGAGCTGGCCAAGGCGAACGAGGAGCGCTGGACCCTGCGCGAGGATCTCATGAACGTGCTTGGTCCAGCCTTCGAGAGCATGGCCAGGAGCTTCAGGCCACTGGGGGTGGAGCTGCAGGAGCCGCTAGAGCGTAATGAGCTGCATTACGCCTTCGGCCTCTCCCGCGCGGCCAACGCCTTGGCCGACCTACCCCGCGCCCTACGCGAGCGCTCCGCTCGCGAGGGGCGGGAGGTTGCCATCGCGGTGGCGGAGTATGTGCTGGCCTGCTGTGCCAGCCGCAATGCCACCTTCGACCCGATCACGACCGTCGGTGGGGTCGAAGAGACGCTTAACCGGCGCTGGCTAGAGGCGACCGTGGCGGAGATCGTGGCGGGGCTCGTCGCGGTCGACGTGAGTAGCGACAGCTCTGAGGACGACGACTTCGCCTGATGAGCCTCCAGGCGGTCATGTCTAACTTCTGCTTCTCGAAGGTGTAATCATGTATATGTCTGATGTCATGGACTTTTGGAGGATTTTGCCAGATGTTTCGCATTTCTTTTCTGTATTGCACGCTCATCGAGCGACCATAGCCCTTAGGAACCGCGGGGGTTGCTAGAGCGTAGGTCGGAGTGCAAAGGCTTTGAGGCAAATGCGAAAAACGGCAAAAGGCCCAAACAGTCCAAAAGACGCGTCCGAGATCGACCATGGATCACCTTGCATGGGTTTCCCTTTTTCCACGAGGCGCTACTTCGCAATTGTAGCTACTAGGGCGTAGGCCATAGCGCCCGGGTTGAGAGGGTCACCGCTCGCAAGGGATCTAACGGCCGGTCGGGACGCTATCTTAAATAGCATACGAGCAAGCAGCCCCCGAGCCGCTTGCACGAGGACCAGGATATGGTCGGCGCGCAACACTTTTGAACCCCAGGGATTTGATAAAAACGTGCGAATAAAGATGAAGGTCAGGGACAGAATCTCCTTAGCTTCTCGATATCCCCGGGGTTTGTCACATCGTGATCCTCGGCGCCGCTGAATCGAGAGGTGCCGAGTCAGAGGATCCCCATGGCGCTTAAGGGGACCGGACGGCAGCATGTTCCTGGCGGCTACACGCACTATCGGCTCCCGGAGGCTCCGATAGCCGGCCTGCCCCGGGTCCTCGGGCGGGGACGCCATGATTCAGATTTCTTCTTCGCAGCGATGCTTCATCGGGCGTGGGGGAAGCACGGAAGACCGTGTGACTCCCCAGCCAGTTGTTGGAGAAAAAAGCCATCAAGGAGGGAGATGGGAATCCGGAGATCATGAAGACGACGCCTTGAGCCCCTACAGCTGCTCGCCAACCGTGTTTCAATATAACCGCAAGTAAATTTGTAAGTTTAGGGGGTCGCGCGTCCCCTCTCCTCGAATGGTTAGACTAAGGAAGTCCCGGATGTATACTGGTTCGGGCGGAACGTCCCTACTTCCAGTTCGTGGTGGCGGTTGGTATTGCTCTGGGTACCGAAGGTCTCCGGAGATTACAGGCGGAGGCTAAGGACAGGCCCTCAGCACTCGTCCGAGAGGAGGAGGTCGGGAAGGCTCAGTGCGTGTTTAGGCAGGAAGTCGAGTGAACGCGCATGCGTGTGTGCACTCGTGCGGGGTGCGTGCCCTTCCCTGAGGGCCCTGCCTCCCTTTATATAGGCGGAGGGGGCAGGTTACACGGGATTTTGAAAGAGTGGTAGAGATACGCCATGCCCGGATGTCCCGGTCTTCGGTCTTGATGATTGACAGTTTTCTGCTCACCCCATGCTGGGTTAGTAGTCACACGCTCCATTGGGAAGGTGCGCACCTGCCCTCTGTACGCCTGTCAGATGGAGTCACCACAATGGACGGCGCTCCGTTGGGAAGGTGCGCCTGTCAGATGATGACGGCCTGAGAGGACGGGTACTTCGGCTGAGGCCGCCCGCTGGTTGCCTTGGGAAGGAGCCACCTGCCCCAATATGGCCGTCGTGTTAGTGAGACGGGTGACTGCCTCGATGTAGGCTGTCGACGTGGCGGAGGTTGCGGAGCTAGAGCTCGTTGGGGCCCCGGTCAAGATCTAGGTCGGGGCTTACGGCGGCGTCGGACCCGGGTTTTGGGCGGACCTTGCAGGCGCTGGCGCGAGCCTTGGTCGGAGTTGAGCTTGGTGGCGTCGGACTGGTGCAGGTCGGGGGTCACGGGGCTCCCAACCCGGTTAGGTCGGCGGACTGGCGGGGACCCTTACTACCAGAGGAGGCCTTCGATCGGGATGCACCAAAGATGGCCTGCTCGACATTACATCCTTTGCTCAAAGTGATAGTCTTATTTGTGAGGGACGAAGACTTGAGAGTACCTCGTCAAGACTCGCATCACTGCTGATCCATGCTTGAACTCGAATCACTGGGAGAGATATGATCTTGAAATAGACGTATACTTTGCTGTGGGGTACCCCTGGTAGGAGTATTCGTCATATATCGAGAATAATCATCAATAAAAATGACATAATACTTATGGCCACCTTTTGTAACAAAAGGTACAGGACCCCATACATTTGAATGAATAAGATCAAAAGGTCTAGCAGAATGAGATGCACTAGAGGAATATGGAAGTTGTATCTGTTTTCCAAGTTTGCAACCCTTACAATGAAAACTAGACTCAATAGAAGTATGACCTAAACAACCTTTATTTATGAGTGTGGTCAAACGAGACCCATATAAATGACCTAGACGATGATGCCACTTGGCAAAAGAAGAGGCTAATGACGAAGTGGCTGATGACACACGAGCAATAGAACCAACGGAAGGAGGTAGACGCAAGGTGTCCAAAACGTAGAGACCAGGAGAGCCTCTACGGCGATGGCTAGTCCCAATCACAGTCCCGCTTCGACGATCCTGAATAAAACAAGATGAGTCATCAAATCCAACAAAGCAGTTTTGATCAGCAATTTGACCTACTGAAAGAAGATTCATGGATAACTGAGGGACAAAAGACACGGTTGGTACAGAAAAATGAGAGTTGCAAAGTGAACCCTGATGAGTGATATGACAAGATGTACCATCAACTGTCTGAACAGAAGCATCATCAGAGACCGGCTTGCAAGAAACCAACTGGGACTGGTCGGATGTCACATGGAACGAAGCCCCTGAATCCAGAACTCAAGATGACTTAGGATCACCAACGGGTGAAACAGCAGCAACAGACACAGTGTCGCTAGTGGTGGAAGTAGTACCACGTCCACGAGCAACACGACGGGCATGGTATTCAGCCAACTTCTCTGGATATTTAGCATTCTCTGGATATTTAGCAAAACAAGACTCTGAAGATTTTCCTCGAGATGTACTGAACTTATGAGAAGTCACCAGCACACTGTGAGGTACTGTCATATTGCTAACTGACATAATCTTGAGACGAGTCTCTTCAGCAATTAAATCAAACAAAGCCTGTGCCATGGTTACAGTGGAAGAATTATGAAGCAACCGTGTACGAATGTACTCAAAATCAGCCCTTACTCCCATGACAAAACGATATGTAAGAAACTTTTCAATGAATTTGTGTCTTTGGACACCCATCCGTTTGTGTAATTGAGGTACCATAGATAGCAAGGGTCCCATTATACTTTCAAAGGCGAATTATACTCATCAATGGACATGTCATTTTGCTCAATTGAATGAATTCTTTGCATGAGAGTATGAAGAAGAACACCACCTTATCTGAACATATCGCCGCCGCAAATAGGACCACATTGCCTTGGCTTTCTTAAAGGAGAAAGACTCATAATCATAGATTGCTTAACACTATTGACAATGGCAGCCATCACTTTTCCATCATTGATTTCCCAAGTTACGAAGTTCAAGAGCATTACTACCATCGGTCTTAAGTGCGGGAGGATCATTAGTCAAGTGAAAAGCTAAACCATAACCCCGCAATCTTCGTCTCCACGTAAAATGCCCATTCCGATAATTTTGACCATCAAGAGTAATATTGATAGCAATTGCATTGAGATGTGACATACCAACCGCAGGAAAAAATAATTTCAGAGGATTCACAGAGAAAACCAAATGAACACCGCTCAAGCGGAGAAGCACCACCAAGCGGAAGAAGACGGGCGCGAGGAAGGCTCTGTTGGAGACCAGAACAGAGGAGGGCTCGGAGACGGACGGTGCAGAGGAAGCGACGGCCACGCGCAAAGGTGAGATGTCACCGATGGCGCAGACGGTCGGCGCGGAGGAAGTGACAGTCGCGCGCGAAGGTCGAGACATCACCGGTGGCGCAGACGGACGGCGTCGCGAAGGACGGCACGGACGAGCGATGGCTCGGCCGACAACGAGGACTGACGACGCAGGCACCAGGCGACGTCGCGGATGGCGGCGCGGGCGAATGGCAGCGCGAAAGAAGACGGGCACGCGGGATGAAGACCGGCGCGCAGGATGAAGATGGCGGTCGATCGCCACAAGCGGACGGCGACGCAGACACACGGGCGATGGACACGAGCGACGCACGCTAGATGGTGGTGGCGAAAAATACGCCCACAGGGCGACGCTTGATTGGATTACGGGTTGATTAGGGATTAGATTAACCCTAATCCTAACCCTAATTCCTGCTCTGATACCATGTGACTAACATGGGGAATTGAGCAGATAATATTCCAATAGGTTGACATGGATATATATAGCCATAGGATGGGCCTTAACAGTGCTATCGAAATCTTGAAACGGTCTACCACCTCTTTATAGACTGCCCTCAAGCCAAAACTTTATGGGCAACTGTAAGCCGGTGGGCCCTCACGCCCTCTCTTCTCCCGGAACGATGGGAACCGACTGCCGACCTAGAGCAATGGACCCTACACCAGTTGAATAGCCAACAAAGGTCTCGAAAGGGTGTAAAAACCGTCATTATTCTAACTTGTTGGCAATAGTGGAGAGAGCGAAATAATAGAGTCTTCAGAAATAAATACAAAACAAGCGACGGGATTCTCCAGTCCATCAAGGACGAGGTGGCAAATTGGATCTTCACGGAAGCAAAGAACCTCAAAAAACTCATCCAGCAGTGTAGTTGATTACCTCTTTTTTCTTTTCATTCCTTTTCTTCCCCCCTCTATCTCTTTTGTTTTCTCCTTCCACCCCCCCCCCCGGGCTAATCTCTTCCCAATGGTGCAGCCTGTTGCACCATCACACTCTTGTTCCATTCCTTATCTAATATAATTGCAGCTTGCTACCTTTCAAAAAAAAAATCATAGCGATCTCCTCATCATGACCTATGACAAAGGAGAAGACTTACTTTCGCTTCTGGAGTCATTGGAGGGCAAGGAAGAGTTCTCTTTATTCAGTCGCTTGAGGGAGACTCTTCCAAATTTGGCATATCAATAATAGATCCACCTTCGCACATATGCTAGCAAGTCTGCCGATCGTGCACTTCATTCTAAGGAGATTATTATTATCGAACGAAGCCAATCTATAACTTGAGAGGTGGCGACGCTACGGATTCCAAGTAAAGCATGAGAGGCTTCAGATTCACCAGTGTTCACCTCATTCTCCATGTACTCCAAAGAGTTCTTACGCCTCGTTAGTAGCCTTGTTTAACCGCCACAACCATTCAGCCACAGACTAACTCTTTGCGGGCTTGACATGAAGCAGACGCCCCGTGGAGGATCCAAACCCAAAATAATATACGGCGGTGAGTCACCTCAGCAAAGGAATAGCAAAATTGATTTACGGGACTTGATTAGTGTTGAATGGTGAAGCTCTCCGTGCATGGAAATAGGATGTGCAGAGATTCCACTTGCACATTGCCACGCACGCATATGTGAATGCTTCGGTTTGCTCCTTGATGCCGCCGATTGCTTGTGTCGCGGGCCACGATGGCCCATGTGGCCGAGAAAAGTAAACCGCCCTCCAATTTTCGCCACAAGACACACGTAACATGACGACGCTGCCCGCGCTTGCTATCTTTATGTGGTAACCGGTCCGCCGCTTGGTCCGGATACCCATCGGTCTGAATTCGAGTTTGACCGTGGATCGACTTCGTGTCCGGATCCGGGTCCAAATTTTGGGTCTCGGTCCGGTTCACGGAGGTTGGATCCGGAGGTACCCGGACCGTTGCCATCCCTAACGTGCGTCTTACAGAAAGTAATCAAATCAACCATAACTTACGAAAACGATGACTGTGACACGAAGCCTAACTGTGGATGCAGATTGCTAGAATTCCAATCTTCGTTCTCATTGTTCCGGTTGGTGTCGGTGGACCTTTTTCCACCCGCTTTCTTTAATGCGCTTTTCTCAGTCAATCCCGCTTTAGCCATGTTGTTCTCTCGATGTTTTGGATTTTTCCTATCCTTACTGTATGGCAAAGCTCCTGCTGTTTATTTCAAAAAAAAAAAAAACTCCAATCTTCTACCCAAATCAACTATAACATAATAATACTTGAGAAGTATCTTGTTTTCCTTGTAAACCTAACATAATTTTTTTTAAAAAAACATCGAATGACATAGTAAAACTTACTGAGAGGTACTTCTATGCTTTTTCTTTTTGACGGTTGCTTTAATATTTGTGCAACTTGTATTGAAAAGGAAAGCTTTAAAGCACTTACACCTTTGCGATGTTTCAGATGATCGTTACTTCTCAAGGTATACAACTATATGTACCTCAACAAAGAGTAATCTTGTTAGAGGTGTAAATGCCAAGTTCAAAGCATCTGGATTGTATTGCCATTTATGTGAATGTATGGTATATGAGAAATCTTGGGCCATTCATATCCATGAACCTTCTGACATTGTTGCTCCAGTACATCCGAACCTCCAGAGATATGAAGTTCATTTAGATCATCTGGCAGGCCATTCAGCGATAGCGAGTGGAGCTGGCAGCAATCATTCAGGATGATCTTCCTCAGTGAAAGAGAGGAAGGATTGGGAAAAACCGCACAATGCTAGGGCCTGCGCTTGCCCTTATATTTATACATGTATATGGGCTATACAGAGGAGACTATCTCAAAGGATAGAAACAAGAAAACAGAATCCAACAGAAAGGAAACTGAGAGCAACTAAATATAGGATGCCGGCTATACACAGATGGACACCAAATATAGGAGATTACAATCCTAGCTAAACAAATTAGATGAGATCGTTAACACCCCCTCGCAGTTGCAGCGGGAGGTTCCCGAACGCCAAGACTGGATCGAAAATCGAAGAATAGCTTGGACGGCAGCACTTTGATCATAATGTCGGGAAATTGGGAGCTAGACGGCACATGTAAGACCCGAACATGGCCAAGAGAGACTTTCTCGCGGACAAAGTGAATATCAATTTCAATGTGCTTGAATGCGTTTGTGCTTTGAATGGATTGGCCGCCATGTAAACTGACCGACATTGTCACAAAACCACCGTGGCCTGGCGCAAAGGAAGATGTAATTCCTGAAGGAGCTGGCGGATCCAACAACATTCAGCCACAGCATTAGCAACAGCCCGACATTCGGCCTCAGCACTAGAACGAGAGACAGTAGGCTGCCGCTTTGATGACCAAGAAACCAGGTTGTCCCCTAGATAGATGCAATAGCCAGAAGTAGAACGTCTAGAGTCGGGAAAACCAACCCAATCAGCATCCGAATAAGCCGTTAAGGTAGAAGACGAACAGACGGAGAAATGCAGACCAAAATCAAGAGTGCTCTTGATATATCGAAGGATACGTTTAACAAGGGCTAGATGAGACTCCCGTGGGTCGTGCATAAAGAGACAAGCCTGCTGAACCGCATAACAGATATCCGGACGGGTTAAGGTAAGATACTGCAATGCACCAGTGAGACTTCTGTACTAAGAAGGATCAGCAACTGGCGGACTATCTGTTGTAGAAAGCTTGGACTGAGTATCAACGGGAGTAGCGGTGGGGTGACAGTCACTCATGCCTGCTTGTCGAAGAAGATCAACAAAGATATCGACGCCGAGAGAGGTCCATACCGTAAGCATCATTGGTGATATTCCAAGAAAGTAGTGAAGATCACCAAGGTCTGTCATAGAGAACTCGCGGTGCAAGGCAGAAGTCAATCGCTGCTATAGAGCAGTAGAGGAAGCAGTGATGATGGTATCGTCCACATAGAGCAAGATATATGCAGTCTCGGCTCCAGAGCGAAAAACAAATAACGATGTATCAGACACAGCAGCAGAAAATCCCAGAGAGGTAATGTAAGAAGCAAAACGTTGGTACCAAGCGCGAGATGCCTGTTTGAGACCATAAAGGGATTTGATCAGGCGACATACGTGACGAGGATGGGCGGGATCAAGAAAACCAGACGGCTGCTCACAGTACACAACCTCGTCAAGTGTGTGTAGGATCGAGGATGCGCCAAGAGGGGGGGTGAATAGGCGTTTTACAAAATTAATCGCTCACTAAAGTAATTCGCTCTAATCAACCCCTATGTCAAAACCTATTAAAGATAATACGGAAGCGATAAACTAGGTTTTGACAATTAAGGCCTAAATCAACTAGGCTCAC
This sequence comes from Guadua angustifolia, assembly GCA_036346375.1. Taxonomy (NCBI): domain Eukaryota; kingdom Viridiplantae; phylum Streptophyta; class Magnoliopsida; order Poales; family Poaceae; genus Guadua; species Guadua angustifolia. The sequence continues at coordinate 15,722,083 of CM070512.1, read as the reverse complement.
TAATGCACTAACTAGATTATGTCTTTATACAAGAATTGCTAAATAAAATAATCAATCAAATACTAAGCAATTCTAATATGATCAAGCAATCAATAATATGGCGATAATGGAAATGCTTGAACATAAATGAGACAAGAGACAACCGATATTTTTCCGTGGTGTTCGGAGACTTGCGGTCTCCCTAGTCCACGTTGAGGCAAGCCCAAACCCTTGGACCGGCTCCGCCGAGCACCGCCAGATCCACTAGTCGTGGTTTTTCACGCTTCGCATAGGCTCAACCCGAACCTTCACAAACTCCGCCGGGCTTCTCACACCTTGAGAGCTCCAAGACGACGCCACGCTGCCTAGAGTCGGCAACCTCCAAGAGTAACAAGCCACTCCTTCGCTTGAACTTCACCGAGCACAACGAATGCGCCCCGGTGATCACCAAGTGCAACACATGCACAAGGACCTCCCTCAAGTGCAACACATGCACAAGAGACTCTCAACCCACTTCTAATTGCAACACATGCAATTAGTCTCACTCTTAGCTCAAAATCAACTTGCGGGAATGCAACACATGCAAACCACCGCTTAAATACTCACACAAGAGCCAATACACAAATGAGAGCTTCAACACATGAACCACCTCACCCAAAATGCTCAATCAACCAGCAAATGCCCCCCATGACCTCCTTTTATAGCCTCACAAAGAAAACTAGCCGTTGGGGGGCAAAACGGGCATTAAAAATGCTGAAACTAGCCGTTGTTACAGTGCTTGCGGTACTACCGACCCTCACGGCGGTAGTACCGCCTAGGAGTTCAAAAGACCTCCTCTGGAAAAAATCTATCATAAGGGCGGTACTACTGCCCTCACGGGCGGTAGTACCGCTTTTGCGGTAGTACCGCAGCAACATTCACTAAAAAGCTCATAACTTTTTACTCCGAACTCCGATTTGGGTGATTTTTGATTCTATGCGAAGCTTATCACGAGGGCTACAATCTCCACCCATTTTCAAGATTTAATCAACCATAGATATTTTTAAATATCACCAAAACTAAACTCTAATGTAGTCATTCAAGTCTAAAATCTGATTTTCTCGAAATACTTCACATAGACTTAATCAAAAACATGACTACAAGCTAGCAAGGGTCAACAACCTTGAACCATGTGATGATCAACTCATGATCAAAATAATTTGTAAAACACATTTGCAAATACTATTCACATGCTTCAAAGAACCGTACGTAAATTCCAAATCCAACTAGCTTGAGCATCCTCGTTTTGCAACACATGCAGAACCTAGCTCCAAGCAACCACTTTGATTTTGAAAGAATTGTTTTGTAAAGAGAAAACAAAACATGAAGCCTCAACAATTGCAACACATGCAAAAGTGAACTTCATGCAAAAGCCAACGCATACGCTTATCCCACTTGCAACACATGCAAATCAAAGCGTAAGTACAACCAAATGCATATACTCTTCTTCTTTGCAACACATGCAAATCCGAGCATAATGCAACAACAACCAAGCATAAGCTTAACTCATTCGCAACACATGCCAAATGGTTAGCTCTTATGCAAAAAACCAAATCCAAATGATTTGAGCTCGAGTGAACACGGGATTGAGATCACCAACACATGATGAAGCTCAAACTAGGAATCAACTCCTCTTAATAGTACGGCGATAAAAACCTTAGACTCAAAGACTACAAAGTCCTTAGCCTATCTAATCATACCTTCGCCGCCGTACGCAAGCAATCCCCTTTGAGGTCTTTATGATCTTCACTCATTTGCTCCCCCGGGATCATCACTCGACTCCTCTTTATCTTCGGGATCTTCTCTTAACGCTCATCACCTCATGATGCCGTCCTTATCCCGTTCTCAATCATCCTTGGACTTAACCTAACTCAATCACAACTCATGAAAGTTGTTAGTCCAAGATGCATGGTTGTCTCAATTATCTCTTGCACTCCATTAACACATAATGGATGTCTTTAGATCAATTGAGCACAACCTAAATAAATTTGAATGATTTAAATGTGTCTTAAGTACAATAATGCAACACATACTTTGTTATACTTAAGAGCTATTCATTTGTTCTTAATTAATCAAGGAACACCATCAACACATGATAAAATGTTCTTCAATGATTAACAAGACAAATGAACTCAATTTAAATTTTCATTTAAATTGATATGAGTATATATTTACTACACAAGTTTTCATATACTCATGCATGTTGATGAAAAGTAATGATCCATTATGAGTAAACTATATGGAAATGATCATTACTCTAAGTCATCAACTATAGAATAAGCCCCACATGTATATGTGCATAGATATAATTGACTTGGATATAATATGCACATAATCAATTTGATCACATTGAGTATATCCTATATTACCATGAGTATACTATGATTAGGCAATTCAAATATATACTCAAGGATTTAGTTCCTTTGTCTTGATCCTTATATGTGTCAATAAGAATTAGATCAATACAAAGAGACTTTCAAGTTAAACTACAAACTCCCCCTAAGTATGTGCATCCATGTAATATATGGATTGGGAAACATGATGCACATTTTGTGGTTAATATAATGGGGAATATTCATACTTTAACTTGACTCTAAAGTATGCAATTTATATTAGAAAGAATGCATACATACCTTGGGTTTTCCATTTTCCAAAGGCGATGAGACTAATCAAGGATATTCTCAATAAACGAGTTAGTCTCGATATAAGATTTGTCATTAATAACAAAATCACATTAATGGATAATCTCAATATTAGATTTGTCATTAACACCAAAACCATAACTAATGAAGGTTGAACTTACAATCTCCCCTTTTTGGTGATTAATGACAAATCCAAGCTTAATAAGCACATTTGGATTAAAACTAACATATTGAGAGAATTTAAGCTATTTGAATGCATATGCATATTTGAAATAATATATGCATTGACAATTTAGAATGCATATGAGATCAATTCTCCCCCTTAATCATATTAAGCTCTCTTTTTAAACCAAATGAGAAATTAAGCTCCTAATTCTCCCCCTTTTGGCATTAAACACCAAAAATGGAGAAACCATCTCATAAAGATATTCTAAGTATTTCTCCCCCTTTTGGCAAACATTTTCCCTTTTGATTCAATTATTCTCCCTTTTCTACTTAATCATTCTCTCCCTTTTTGGCATTTAACCATTTCTTTTTAATGAAGGTCATACAAGAATTGAAATGCATACTTATGACCTAGGCAAGGAATTTGAAGAACTTTAAGCCAAATAAAAACAAAAACAAGAAGAATGATACCACTTGAAAAGATAAGCATAAAAAGCAAGGGAGGGTATCACACGGGTTATTTGAAACAAATTCAAATAACTCACTCCTCATTTTATTAGGCTTTGCAAATTTTCAACATGATTCTTTTGAAGAATCCAATAATTTGCCTAATAGGGTTTAAACGAGGAACCCAAAAGACATACCACTTGAGAAATTAGATACCATATTAAATCTATCTCAAGGGCTTTGCTTGAAGATCTAAAAGAAATGAGCATTTTCAAATTTTAGTTGAAGAACAATGCTCAACTAGAGATTTTCCTCTTTTATGTATTTCAATTCATAAAGAATCTCACACAGAGAATTCTTAAGCGATTGAACTTACAATTTTAGTTTGCGAGGAAAAATCTTAATCAAGAATGTGGGTATCGGAGAAATACTACAAAGAGGCAATGAAATACCACTTGTAGGAAATAATCAAATTCCATGATACCACTTAAAAGAAATTCAAATAATCAAGGATATCACTAGAAGAAAAGAGCAATAAAATCCATGATACCACTTGTAAAAGATCATTTTGCATGAGGATACCACTTTTGAGAAATGCATTGACATTTGTTTTAAGGTAAGCTTATTTTCCTCAAAGATTAAAACTATGTCTATTAAAGATCAACTTTATACCATGACATAACCAAAAGGAGAGCATTTTCCAAATATGCAAAACTTGATTAAATAATGCTCCAAAAGGATATTAAAGTAAATCATGGAGGTAATACATTTAAACATGCTCAAGTTTTGTTTTGAGAGGTTCTACCAACTTGAAGTCAACTTCAAGACATGAAAACCGCAAAGATTTCAAAGAACTAGAATTTCAGATTTTCAGATTTCGACATTTCATTTAGGCTTCAAAAGAGGGCTGAAAAAATATTCAAATGATGTCTAAAAAATCTGATAAAATTTGGCATAGTAGACCAACTATTGAGGATCAAGGTTTACAAATGTGGTCCCATCAAATTATGTTCTAATTTGGAGATACAAAAATCACAAATCAGCTCAAAATCATGCAAAAGTCTGAATTTTCAGCATTTGATCAAAGAGAGAAAAAGCCATAACTTTTGCAAATTAAGTTAAAATTATTTCAAATTGTGCAGAAATATACTTTGGACTCCTAAGAAACTTTTCCAAAAAGAATTATCCAAAAAGGAGTTTCCAATCAAAATATATGCCAAATTTTGCTTTGTAGGTATGAATTTTACTCAAAGAGAAGAAAAGTCAAAACTCTCTCAAATAAAGTCAAAATGATTTGAAAGTTTCCAGAAATGAACTTTGGACTAATTAGAAGGTTTCTCAAAAAGAATTTCCTTAAAAGGAATTTTCTTTCAAAAGATATGGCAAATTGCGCTTTGTAGGTATAAAGACAAGTTGAATTTGTATCGAAAGCTCAAAATGCAATATAATTTGGATTTCATGGAGATTTAAACTTTCATAGCTTTGAATGAGTTAGAAATACTATTTCAAACCAAGAAACATAAAGAAATCCAACCCAAATGGCAAAAACCCACAATATGCAAGAATAGGTCGTTTTGGGTCAAAAGAAGGATTTTGGCTAAATTCAAATGGGTTTAACTTTTGAACGGTTGGTCGTTTCGAAAAACTTTGAACTAGAGAAATGCTTGTAAAGACCAAATCTACAAGTTTTGTATTGATCACTTTTTCAAAAACTCAATAGATTTTAATTTATGAAAATGTTTCATTTAATTCAAAAACAAGATCATATAAGATCCATTTTTTGCCAATTTGCTATTTTGTTTCTAAAATAGGAATTTTTCACTCCGAAAGCATTGTAAAATATTTGAAATACATATTTAAGAACTTTTACAAGGATTTTTACAAATATGGGCCTTTTAAACAACAATTTTGACTTTTGACCAAAGAGACTCATATGAAGGATATGAATGCATATAGTTTTCAAATCATTCCAAAAAGTATCGAATAAAGCAAATGAGAAGATATTTTATTAGAATTGGTATGTATGAGTTTGAAATACCATTTTGAACCAAGATATGGCTAAGAATCCGGTCCAAGAGGTGAAACTCACAAAGTGCTAGAATATGATCAATATAAGTCAAGTATAGTTTTAAGGTGAGTTTTAAAATCAAATAACTTTTGATAGATTGGTCTTTTAGAAATCTTTTGAATACGAGAATTGTTAAGAATGACCAATTCTATGTTTTTTGTTTTGGAGCTATATTCAAAATCATTTTACAATTTATTCTATGAAAATTATAAATTTAGAATCAAAACAAGATACTAGTAACTAGTTTTTGGGTTAAAAACTTATTTTCTTTTGAAATTAGTTTCTGTAAAGCCAAAACTATTGGAAAACATTTTGAAAGCAATTGTATACATTTTGCAACTAGTTTTTCACAAGATTAGTAATAGTATACAAAATTTTGACTTTTGGCTAAATGGTTTGATTTTGAAAATATATATATGCACTTATATTAATATGGGCACACATAGGGATGTGATACACATGGATATGAATTAACACTCCCCCTTAATGTGCCACTACTCCAAACTTGCTCAAGATTTCAATCAATACAACTAATAAGCATGAGCAAGCATTCAACAAGCAATTTAAATTGATTTTCATGAATATTACAATATAACCTACACAAGGCTATAAGCTATAAGAATCAATTTAAATACTTGTTACCCGAGATGGCATTGGCTCATGATGGACATGTTGTTCCTCAAGCTTGACACCATTTGTATAAAAAGATAATCCTTCTCCTCTTGAATGAGCAAGCGTCCAATCCATCTTATATTGCCTAAAATTCTTTTAGGCGGTTTTTGGTACCCAATCCTTGTTGGGTCCAACCATGTTAGTCACAAGAGTTTTAGAAACCCAAATGGTCCTAATCTTAGCATTTTTGACAAGACTAACATTACTATGAATAGGTTTGCGATAATTATTCCTCCTTGGCAAATGATTGGCATTTTCGTGAAAAGGCTTAGGAGGATGATAATACATTGCAAAATTATTTCTAATTTGATCTCTTCTAAGCAAATGATTATTAAAATTATGAAATTGCTTAGATGATCTAGCATTTCTAGTAAATGTTTTGATATAGTTAGTTCTCCTAAGCGATATATTTGAATTGAATTGAGTAGGCTTAGGAGTCCTAACAAGTTTAGCAAACCCATTTCTAGATTTATTCTTCCTATGCAAATGAATATTATTATTCTTAACGGGCATAGGGGGTTTGACAAGCTTGGCAAACACATTGCCATTCTTGTCCTTCCTAAGCAAATAATTATTATCAATAATAATGGGCTTAGGGATGATACCTTTGGGACAATCCTTACCGAAATGTCCCTTTTCCCGGCAATTGAAGCACGTTACTCCGTTTGGTCCTCTCTTGACCTTCTTGTTGTGCTCCTTGCCAGTTTGCCCCATTGTTGATGGTGTGACCTTGTTATCCACTTTGTTAGGGCACACGGAGGCGAGGTGGCCCTTCTTGTTGCAAGTGAAGCATTTGATTGTCTTCAAATGTCTTGCATTATGCCTCGTCTTGCTATTTTCCCTCTTGGAGTTGTAGCCGAGTCCTCGCTTATCTTGAGGCGCCCTTGGCTTGCTCAAGATCTCGTCGAGGATGGCTTTTCCTTTTACGCACCTCTTCAAGTCATTTTCCAATTTAATGACTTGGGCCTTGAGCTCTTTATTTTCCTCTACAAGGTTAGTCTCACAAGACATAGAGGAGGTAATAGCAATAGAATTTGAACTAGAGCTACAAGGCATATCGATTAAATCAATGCAAGAGGTGGACATATCAATTTTTGATGAAATATTAGAATGTACATTTAAGCAAGGCATTTCATCAATTAAATCACATGAGATTCCTATATCCACCTTAGGCTTATAAATTTCTTTGAGAAGGAGTGATTCATGATTTTCCTTAAGCATATTATAATCACTTTGAAGTGATTCATGTTCAAGCTTCAAAATTTTATATTTTGTTTTCTCCTTCCCAAGATAACTATTGAGCTCCTCTAACATATCCATTAAATCATCATAAGAGGGCTCATCTTCATTATCACTTACCTCATTTTTACCTTTCGCCATGAAGCAACGGATTCGCGATGGGAGAGAATTTTCATCGTCACTTGAGGCGGAGGTTGAGGTTGATGGAGATGTCGGTTCATCACTTGATGTTGACGTTGAATAATCATCAACCGACACTTCTTCAATGCAATCCTCAATTTGTGATGTGGACACGTCATATAATTCTTGAAGCTTGATCCACATATCATGAGCGCTCTTGAGATTGCAAATGAGATTAAATATATCTACGCTCACAGCGCTAAATAAAACATTAGTAGCTTGAGCGTCGAGATGTAGACATTTCTCCTCTCCTTTAGTTGGAGCAATATCATTTAGTGGAGAAGAAAAGCCGACATCTATGATCCACCATATTTGTGGGCTCATGGATTTAAAATGATTAGTCATAAATAATTTCCATGATGAATAATTAGAGCCATCAAATATTTGTGAATCGGTGAAGTGCACTAATCCGCTAGACGCCATCCTTTTTACTCTCTAGACGGTTAAGCCTAAAATGAGAGTGACCGTGGCTCTAATACCACTTGTAGGATCGAGGATGCGCCTAGAGGGGGGGTGAATAGGCGTTTTACAAAATTAATCGCTCACTAAAGTAATTCGCTCTAATCAACCCCTATGTCAAAACCTATTAAAGATAATACGGAAGCGATAAACTAGGTTTTGACAATTAAGGCCTAAATCAACTAGGCTCACTAATGCACTAACTAGATTATGTCTTTATACAAGAATTGCTAAATAAAATAATCAATCAAATACTAAGCAATTCTAATATGATCAAGCAATCAATAATATGGCGATAATGGAAATGCTTGAATATAAATGAGACAAGAGACAACCGATATTTTTCCGTGGTGTTCGGAGATTTGCGGTCTCCCTAGTCCACGTTGAGGCAAGCCCAAACCCTTGGACCGGCTCCGCTCGAGCACCGCCTCGATCCACTAGTCGTGGTTTTTCACGCTGAGGCTCAACCCGAACCTTCACAAACTCATGGGGCTTTCACACCTTGAGAGCTCCCGCAAGACGACGCCACGCCGTCTAGGAGTCGGCAACCTCCAAGAGTAACAAGCCACTCCTTCGCTTGAACTTCACCGAGCACAACAAATGCGCTCCCGGTGATCACCAAGTGCAACACATGCACAAGGACCTCCCTCAAGTGCAACACATGCACAAGAGACTCTCAACCCACTTCTAATTGCAACACATGCAATTAGTCTCACTCTTAGCTCAAAATCAACTTATGGAATGCAACACATGCAAACCACCGCTAAATACTCACACAAGAGCCAATACACAAATGAGAGCTTCAACACATGAACCACCTCACCCAAAATGCTCAATCAACCAGCAAATGCCCCCCATGACCTCCTTTTATAGCCTCACAAAGAAAACTAGCCGTTGGGGGGGCAAAACGGGCATTAAAAATGCTGAAACTAGCCGTTGCTACAGTACTTGCCCGTAGGGGCCGGTAGTACCGGCCTAGGAGTTCAAAAGACCCTCCTCTGGAAAAAATCTACCGCAAGGGCGGTACTACCGGCCCCTACGGGCGGTAGTACCGCAGCAACATTCACTAAAAAGCTCATAACTTTTTACTCCGAACTCCGATTTGGGTGATTTTTGATTCTATGCGAAGCTTATCACGAGGGCTACAATCTTCACCCATTTTCAAGATTTAATCAACCATAGATATTTTTAAATATCACCAAAACTAAACTCTAATGTAGTCATTCAAGTCTAAAATCTGATTTTCTCGAAATACTTCACATAGACTTGATCAAAAACATGACTACAAGCTAGCAAGGGTCAACAACCTTGAACCATGTGATGATCAACTCATGATCAAAATAATTTGCAAAACACATTTGCAAATACTATTCACATGCTTCAAAGAACCGACGTAAATTCCAAATCCAACTAGCTTGAGCATCCTCGTTTTGCAACACATGCAAAACCTAGCTCCAAGCAACCACTTTGATTTTGAAAGAATTGTTTTGTAAAGAGAAAACAAAACATGAAGCTTCAACAATTGCAACACATGCAAAAGTGAACTTCATGCAAAAGCCAACGCATACGCTTATCCCACTTGCAACACATGCAAATCAAAGCGTAAGTAAAACCAAATGCATATACTCTTCTTCTTTGCAACACATGCAAATCCGAGCATAATGCAACAACAACCAAGCATAAGCTTAACTCATTCGCAACACATGCCAAATGGTTAGCTCTTATGCAAAAAACCAAATCCAAATGATTTGAGCTCGAGTGAACATGGGATTGAGATCACCAACACATGATGAAGCTCAAACTAGGAATCAACTCCTCTTAATAGTACGGCGATAAAAACCTTAGACTCAAAGACTACAAAGTCCTTAGCCTATCTAATCATACCTTCGCCGCCGTACGCAAGCAATCCCCTTTGGGGTCTTTATGATCTTCACTTATTTGCTCCCCCGGGATCATCACTCGACTCCTCTTTATCATCGGGATCTTCTCTTAACGCTCATCACCTCATGATGCCGTCCTTATCCCATTCTCAATCATCCTTGGACTTAACCTAACTCAATCACAACTCATGAAAGTTGTTAGTCCAAGATGCATGGTTGTCTCAATTATCTCTTGCACTCCATTAACACATAATGGATGTCTTTAGATCAATTGAGCACAACCTAAATCAATTTGAATGATTTAAATGTGTCTTAAGTACAATAATGCAACGCATGCTTTGTTATACTTAAGAGCTATTCATTTGTTCTTAATTAATCAAGGAACACCATCAACACATGATAAAATGTTCTTCAATGATTAACAAGACAAATGAACTCAATTTAAATTTTCATTTAAATTGATATGAGTATATATTTACTACACAAGTTTTCATATACTCATGCATGTTGATGAAAAGTAATGATCCATTATGAGTAAACTATATGGAAATGATCATTACTCTAAGTCATCAACTATAGAATAAGCCCCACATGTATATGTGCATAGGTATAATTGACTTGGATATAATATGCACATAATCAATTTGATCACATTGGAGTATATCCTATATTACCATGAGTATACTATGATTAGGCAATTCAAATATATACTCAAGGATTTAGTTCCTTTGTCTTGATCCTTATATGTGTCAATAAGAATTAGATCAATACAAAGAGACTTTCAAGTTAAACTACAAACTCCCCCTAAGTATGTGCATCCATGTAATATATGGATTGAGAAACATGATGCACATTTTGTGGTTAATATAATGGGGAATATTCATACTTTAACTTGACTCTAAAGTATGCAATTTATATTTGAAAGAATGCGCATACATACCTTGGGTTTTCCATTTTCCAATGCGATGAGACTAATCAAGGATATTCTCAATAAACGAGTTAGTCTCGATATAAGATTTGTCATTAATAACAAAATCACATTAATGGATAATCTCAATATTAGATTTGTCATTAACACCAAAACCATAACTAATGAAGGTTGAACTTACAGTGTGCCATTAAGAAAAGCATTCTTGACGTCCATTTGCCGAATAGACCAACTCCGAGAGATAGCAATGCTAAGAATGATCCGAATAGTTACTGGTTTGACAACAGGGCTAAATGTTTCGTCATAATCAATGCCCAGCTGTTGAGAATAACCACGAACAACCCAACGAACCTTATAGCGAGCCAGCGAATCATCAGAGTTGAATTTATGCCGGAACACCCATTTGCCGGTAACAACATTTGCACCAGGAGGTCGAGGAACAAGAGACCAAGTACCATTGTCAACAAGAGCTTGGAATTCGTCAGTCATAGCTGCTCGCCAGTTGGAATCTTTGAGGGCAGCAGCGTAAGAATTTGGAATTGGAGAAAGACCCAGTGTAGTAGTTGTAAAGCCATAGCGCTGAATAGGAGTCACAATACCATCTTTGGCCCCTGCATGCGCATGGCATGGGGGCAAGACACCAGCCGAAAGCGAAGAGTGTGGATGACCGAATAGCAAAGAGGGACAAAGTTGACCGACAGTACGAAGGTGATGGGGAAGCGGCTGTTGTCGTTGTAGGAGACGAACCATCAATTGGCTGTGGAACAACATCCAGTGGGTGATCGGGAGGAGCGGCGGGAGTTGGTGAAGATGCCGGCAGAACTGCTGCTGGTGGCGGCAAGGTGCCAGCAAGCGGCGGCAGCAAAGGAGTGCCCTGGTGTTGCACAGCAGCAGGCACTTGACGAGATCGGTGCGTGTAGACCAGACGAACCGGCGGTTTAGGGAAAACGGCCGGTGCTGAACCAGAGGACGTCATGGGAGCTGTTGCTGGACAGCGGTAAGGAAGGTCTCCAAAGTCCTGCAAAAAATCCAAATCTTGTGCCAACGGAATAGGAGATGAGGTGAGTGAAGCATATGGAAAGGAAGATTCATCAAAGGTGACATGACGGGAAATAATGATGCGGCAACTGTGAGGATTAAAGCAACGATAGCCACGATGATTCGGAGGATATCCGAGGAAGATGCGCAGGAGAGAACGGGGCTGTAATTTATTGGAGGCCGTGGCACTTGCGTTAGGATAACACAGGCAGCCAAAAACTCTCAAGTGATCATAGGTGGGATGAGTGTTGTGGAGCTTGTAGTAAGGAGTGGCGAAGGACAGGGCCTTGGAAGGACGCCTGTTGAGGAGATAGGTGGCAACAGTAAGAGCTTCAGCCCAAAAACGTGAAGGGAGTTGGGCTTGAAACAAGAGAGTACGCATAATATCATTAATGGTACGAATGGCGCGCTCAACTTTGCCGTTTTGTTGAGATGTGTAGGGGCAGGAATGTCGAAAAAGGACACCAAGGCGATTGAAGGAGGTGGAGGTGTGGTTGGCAAATTCTTTGCCATTGTCGGTCTGGATAGAACGAATGTGAATGCCAAATTGAGTGAGAACAAATGAGAAAAATTGCTCAAGCTTGGAAAAGACTTCAGACTTTGTGTGGAGAAGAAAAGTCCAGGAGAAGTGGGAAAAATCATCAATAATGACAAGGTAATATTGATACCCAGAAACACTAGAAATTGGAGATGTCCACACATCACAATGAATTAAATCAAAAGGAGCGTTCGACAATGAACTAGACGGACGGAATGACAACCGAACTTGCTTCCCAAGCTGACAAGCATGGCATAAGGAACTACAAGGCTTGATGGCGGGAATGGAGAGACGCTGAAGCGACAATGTGGTGTCCCGACCAGGATGACCAAGACGGCGATGCCAGACGTCGGAGGACACGGAGGAAGACACGAAGGCAGAGTGCGGTAGCAGATGAATGGTGGATGCGAAGGTGTACAAATCACCCCCACTATTGCAACGATGAAGAATAGCCTTCGTTCGTAGGTCCTTCACAAAGAAACCAACAGGATCAAATTCAATAGAACAGGAATTGTCGCGTGTAAATTGGCGAACAGATAACAAATTGTGTATAAGGGAAGGAACATAAAGAACAATATTGAGCTTGAAAGAGGAACCAGAAGGGGAAGTGAGGGTGGCACGGCCAGAACAAAGAATGGGAATAGAATTCCCATTACTGACCATAACAGAGGCTGAGGAAGGAGTAGGGGTTTGAATTATACCGTCATCAGGAGTCATATGAGCAGAGGCACCTGAATCAACGACCCAGTTGCCATTTCCCAGCTGGAGATTGTTCATTGCAGAGATGAAGAAGTCATCGTCCCAAGTGAAATTTGGGCGCGAGAGAGTCTCACGAGGATATGGATGTCTTGCGTGGTGACAAAAGCCTAAGGACGAGCGCTGAGGATGCCAGAGCCAGGACGTCCCATCGGCTGAGGGCGAGGAGGCATGGACCACTGCCCCTTGAAAGGACCGGGGATGTCGCCTAGAGGAGGGTGAATAGGCGAATTAAAAATTTGTAAACTAAATTGCAGCGGAATACATTAACTTCGGAATGTCCGAATAATACTTTAGACTGTCCGAGTGGTTCGGATAGTCCGAGGTTATATTCGGATAGTCCGAGTAATTCAGATAGTCCGAGATTTTATTCGGATAATCCGAGCGTTTTAGAGCAAAGCATACCAAAAGGTAAATCTAAGCTATTTAGAGAATATGACTTGCACCAAATGGAACTAATTAACCTAGAATACTTGAAACAAGTAGAGATCTAGGAGAAAACTTAATAGAAAAGTAGATCGGGCAATTTCAAGATTCAAAAACAAATATTTTAGCAAGAACAAGAAGCAAACATGTATACTTTGATTTTTCACCCGAAGTTCGGATCCTTGAGGGGATCCTACGTCTCCGTTGAGGCGGCTCGGTCACACTTGAGCCGGGGTCTCTTTCAACCCTCTTCCTCCCAGTGTTGCACAAATGCACTCGCCGGTCTTCACTCGTTGATTCCTTCCCTTACGGAGGCGGAATATGCCTTTACAAACTTCTCACGGCCAACCACACAAAGCACCGGTGGCTCGTAGGCGACCTCCTAGCCGTCTAGGAGTCCTCAACCTCCAAGAGTAACAAATGCTCACGAAGAACAAACTTAGAGATGAACTCAAGTGCTCAAAGATCAAATCTTGCTCAACACACACCTCTTCCAACTCTTCTCAACCCTTCTCACTAAGGGGATCACTTAGATCTAAGAGTGGAGAGGGATTTGGACTCAAGAATGAGAGGAAAACTCAGTTCTCACCTTTCCCCACGGCCTCTTTGAGTTGGGAGGGGAGATGGCTTTAAATAGAGGTCCCCAAAACTAGTCGTTGGGAGTCAGCCCCGACTCAGTTCGGACAGTCCGAGCTCAAGTTCGGATAGTCCGAACGAGTTAAGAATGGCTAACAGAGAGACCCAGCTCGGATATCCGAAAATATGTTCGGATAGTCCGAACAGCACTGAGCAACCCGACGAAAACAAGCATAACTTTTGACTCCGGACTCCAATTTCAGTGATCTTGGACTCTACCGAAAGCTAAGAACGAGGGATACACAACCAACAAGGTCTCACTACCCAAATCTCAAAGGATAAATAAAGATGTCACCAAGAATCCAAGGGAGACCTACAATTCTCACTTTCCGGCACCACCACCACCAACACCACTCTCTCTCTAAGTTTCACAAGGATGGATCACTTGAGCACTTGACATATCTAAAAGTCATTCGACGTCGCATCCCTCTTAATAGTACGGCAATCCTTAGACTCAAATTAAATCAAAGATAATAAAGTCTAGAAATAGTCACTTGCCGTCTTTTTTTTAATGCCGGTGCATGAAGACCTTCACCATATAATTGATGACATCCTCGCCTTGTCCAACTTGACTCGATTCACCTCATGAGACTCTCATTCTATCAACCTTGACTTGATCATCCTCTCCGATGATCTCCACGCCAAGTCAATCTTGACTTAGTCCTCAACTCTTGGTGACACCGCCGTCTTGTTGACCTCGGCTTAACGATCATCCTCCATGATACCTTGGTCATCATACACACACGGGACCTAATTCTTTCCAAATCACTCATGAAAAGCATAAGTCCCAAAAGCTCAATAGATATGAAGAAATTGATATTTATGAGCAGTTAATTACCACAAGTGTTTCATATAAAGAGGCACAACATAAATGGAAACACTTGACATAAGAAATGTTCTCTACTAAGTGCATCATGATGAATATGTAATTGATCTATATGCACTAGAGAGATAATTGCCGATATGATGAATCAATTAAATCATGGCAATGATCACAGTCTTTACTTAAATGAAGCACATGATAGAATATACACGAATTGTACATGTGCAACTAATATTTGGAATAAGAGTAAATATGTGATCCAACACTAAATTAAACTTCACTAAGAGAATTACATGAGAAGATATACAACTAAAACATGCATGTACCAAGTCAATCTATAGCAATATGAAGTTTAACTCTAGTTAATACATGCATACTAAAAACAAAGCACATAATGAACTCAAATGAATATATATGCACAAATAAATATGACATGAACCAATGTACATATATATAATCAACATGCTACTTAGAGCTCACTATGCATTTGCACAAAAGGAATGCAATAACAAATATAGAAGAGATACCAAAATTGCATACCTTATCTTTGCTTAACCATCCCACTTGATTTTCCTCTAAATAGATGAGACTGATACTCAACTAGGCAATAACATGTTAGTCTTATAGCAATATAATCATATTAGAGGTTTGTCATTTGTTAAGCACTAAGTTAAGCATTTACTCAATTACATAGATTGTCATTATATGCATGTCATTAATCACCAAAATAACATAAGTGCCTAGATGCACTTTCACCCCTGGCCAGGACTGAAGCAATACCAGGGGCCTGGAGGAAGAGAGCTGTATGCAGGAGGGATGTAGTTAGCCGGAGGAGCAGCAGACTTGTTGCCCTTCTTCTTCCACTTATTCTTCGGCTTGGTGGAGATGAAAGAGGTGGAAGAAGAGCCCTCAGTGCGACAGGAACCACCGGAGCATGCGGACGGCTTGGTGGTGTTGGTGAGGAGGGCAGCTGTAGCCTCTGTTTGAGCAGCAAGGCCACGACGCATTTCTTCTTTTAGAAGGGCGGCACGGGTGTTGACGAAGTTCAGAAACGGCGACATCATAGCGACGATAGTAGCAGCACTTGCCATGGTCTTGTTCAGGCCCCGCAGAACATTGAGGACAAGAGTACGATCCTCAACCGGAGAGTCGGCATCGCGAAGGGCATCAGCCAGGCGTTTTTGTTCCTTGCAGTAGGCTGTGATGGAAAGATCGCCTTGCTGGAGACTATGGAAGGCGGCAAGGAGCGAAATGGCACGACTCTCCTTGTTACCGCAAAAAAGGTCTTCAGCAGCAAGCCAGAGGGCCCTGGCGGTCTGCCCTTTGTCGAGGATAATATCCAAGACCTCTTGAGTCATGGAGCCATACATGACAGAGGAGACGGCATAATCATCAGAGACCCAGACTGCATCAGTGGGATGAGCAGGAGCTGATCCATCGACGTGATGGAGAAGCCCATGGCGACCAAGCAGTGCCTTGAAGAAGATATCCCACTTGGTGAAGTTGCTGGCGTCGAGATCCAGCAGGACGGGGAGTTGAAGACGTGTAGCAGAGGATAGAGCAACCCCTCCATTGGGGGGAGGGACACCGGCGACTACTGGAACTCCAGGAAGTCCGGTGGCGACAGCACCCAGAGCAGAAGTGCGAGCGAGTGCAGAAGCAGTGGGGGCAAGCGGCGGATCAGGGAGATGTAGTGGCGGGGAAGAATCAGAGGAGATGGAGGACATGGCAGCTGAGGAAGAACTGGCGACGGGATTAGGGTTAGAGAACCCAGTCTCCTGATACCATGAAAGAGAGGAAGGATTAGGTAAAACCGCACAGTGCTAGGGCCTACGCTTACCCTTATATTTATACATGTATATGGGCTATACAGAGGAGACTATCTCAAAGGATAGAAACAAGAAAACAGAATCCAACAGAAAGGAAACCGAGAGCAACTAAATATAGGATGCCAGCTATACACAGATGGACACCAAATATAGGAGATTACAATCCTAGCTAAACAGATTAGATGAGATCGTTAACACTCAGATTAAACATAATATTTAGGTTAGAAGGAAGATGCAACAGGCCGCGGAATGAAGAAAACTGGATCTCCTGTAGAGACTGTAGTTGCTCAAGCCATTCCTCATCCTCCGATGTGAACTGGGAAAGATCAAAGTCACAAAGCTTCAGAGTTCGAAGTGATTGAAGCCTCCCCAGCATATGACAGTATCCTTTCACAAATTGATTCAAATTGGTGCGCGCTATAATAATATAAGTGGTCATCAAACACAAGGTGCTTAAGGAGCTCCCAGGAGTGAGTCTGTCCTAGGGTATTCAAGGTTATTGGACCCATAGTCCCTACCAAATTTGCTATGCTGTACTTCTGGGTTGTCAACAAAACCATACTTTCCGGTTCTCCGTTGCGTAGGATACTTTGTAGTCGATCCCATACAATGATTATCTCATCACATACATCATCAAGTACAAGCAAAATCCTCTTCGACCTTATGACATCAATAAGTTTGCGCTGGAGATTATCCAGATCAAGTGCAGCATCAGTTACTCCGCTCCGTGGTTCCAATGACATGATGATCTTTTGTACAATTAGTTTCTCAGTTACATTGTCTGACACATAAACCCATGCTCTTAGGTCAAAGCATATTTTCACCCTGTTGTTGTTGAAGACAGCTTGAGCAACAGTTGTTTTTCCTACTCCGCTAATGCCAACTATTGGAAGGACACCAAGGTTTTGAGAAGCATCACCAGCTTCATGTACATCATAAGTAAAATCTAACGTTGCAGTCTTTTCCTTCTGACTAGGTTGACATTCTTCAATTTTTATTCCCATCTTGCTAGCGTCTACTTCTTTAATTTCAATTCCTTTCTTTCTAGATTTTAATGCTTCAAGTTTGGCCTTCCCTGTCGGTTTTTCTGCCTCAATTCCCAATCTTTGCCCACTAGATTCAGCCGTTCCGGTAAGAAATATATTCCGTAATCTATCAAAAAGTGTTCCCCTTTGACTAAATTCCTGTTGGTCATTGCCTTGTGCATGCTCACTAGGTCTTGGAAAGCAATAGCGGTAGCCCAATATCATGTCCAATTTCAGGCTAATTTCTTCATCTCGTCCGATTACTTTGATGTCACCCAGTAAAGAGCTGGTCTCACTCTTCCATCTGCATTTAATCCTTCCCCTTGTATCACTATCACTTAGCTTGACCAATGCAATGAAAGAATCAACTCTTGCAGATACATATCCAAGCCTTCTTATAGAATCCTTCAACTTCTTCAAATCAGTATCAGAAAAGAGCAAAGTCTTTAAAGCAGTCTTTAAAGCCTTGACAGCAGAGTATGCCTTTCCATGAACCTTGCTCCTGCTTGCGATCTGATCTTTGATTGCCTTGGCTTCAAAGTCATCAAGCACATCCTCCGCATGGGAAACAACATCCTTCAACTGCTGCAACCATGTAGAAAGGGCATTGCTTTCAGTGGGTGGTCTCCTCTCTGCTGCTTCAATGACTGCCTCAATACGGGGAAGCGCAGCCTCCAGGTCATTGAGCATCTTGTCGGTGTCCTTGTGTAGGCTGAAGTTGTCATGGAAGATGGAGCGTGCCCTGGACAAGATATTGCCAATCACTGCCTTTGCAATCCATCCTCCAACAACCAGTTCTACTCCTGTCATCCTAATTTACGAAGAAGAGAGAACAAGTATGAATAGAGCAGAATTTGCATGACCAAAGCCCAAATTTGCAATGAATGGAGATCCACAACATGGAGTAAAAACTTTTAACTGACCTTTTATTTTTGTAAATCAAGGGCAAAGTGGTGGTCTGGTGGAGTCCTTCTAGGCTATGCGCTTTGCAAATCCAGAGTTCCAGACACAGAATATGTCAGGGTTGGAAAAAAGTAATTTATTCTTAAACACTTAGGGGTAATAAGATAGTGGTAACAACTTCTGAAGAACTAAGATGCAGACATGGTTAGTTGAACTGGCGGAGGTGTAGCAGAATTGAATTGAGTTGAACTTTCTCACAGGATGTAACTCTGGACCTTCTTTCCCAGCCTGTGTCTAGCTTCCTCTCTCTGGTTATTCTCGTTGCTTCTTTCTGGACACTCCAATTGCAATTATGCATATATAGCTCTTTCTTCTCTTACTACTTTAAAAATGAAAGAAAAGATTTTGGATGCAGATAATCCACTTAATTCTAAGTCCCCTCTTGGTAGCTTTTCACACCATTAGAAAGCCCCTTGCTTAATGGACATTCTATTCTCAAGCAGATGAAAATTGAAACTGATTAGATTTCGGTACTTCTAACTGTTTCTCCGGTCACCAAACTGAACCACTAAGTGCTTTAAAAAAGTGATAGAAAATGGTGTTTTAATAGACACCACGAAAGAGCATTTGGTGAGGAAAGCCCAAGTCAACAGGATAGGACCCATGCAATGCAACTCATGATTCTATATATGTCTCAACCAGTTAAGAGTTTTTTTTAGCAAGGAACACCAAGGGAAGCCCCTGCTGCGAAACTCGATTAAATCAACCAAAAGCAACACAAGCAAGGCTAGTGAGAAACCAGCCAAAAGGAGGGGAGAAAGAAAGAGAGAGAGGGGGGAGGGGAGAGATAGGGAGAAAAAGAAAATTAAGAAAGTCTGAGGCCCCAGGCTAACAGGGGGTCTCTAAGAAGAACAGGCATCCTAAAGGACTGTAAACGAACATCAGCAAGAAAACTAGCCTTCCAAGCCAGGAAACTAATAGGCATGGATCTAAAAATCCTATCGTTTCGCTGCCTCCAAATCCCCCAACAAGCAATCATGAACACCTCCATGAAGGATGGATCCTCCTCTGTAGTATAAGCATCCAAAATTCTTTGGAAGATCGAACTATGAAGATTCCAGTCAATTTGTAAGGCATTCCAGCACCTGGCACTAAAAGGGCATGCAAAGAAGAGGTGATCTCTGGATTCTTCGACCAAATGGCTGCAGAGAACGCAATTGTAATTTGAATCGGTAACCGGGCAATTCTTTCTCCTGAGAAGGTTCCTAGTATTAAGGCGGTCCCAACAAAGAAGCCAAGTAAAGATTTTAAGCTTGACAGAGCATTTAGCTTTCCAAATCCGGACAATCGGCCCCGGAACCGAGATGTAGGGCTGGAAATTTGGCTCGCGACTCGCAGCTCGGCTCGGGCTCGGCCAGGCTCGGCTCGGCTCGGTCGAGGCTCATGGCTCGGAGCGAGCCCGAGCCGAGCCTATTTTGTGGCTCGGTTTTTAACATGAGCTCGGCTCGGCTCATGAGCCGCTCGTTGGCTCGGCCTAATTAGCCCATATGAGCAAAACCCTAAACGATACCTTCTGAATTTTGAATTCTTGAACCCTTGATGATGCAATGTCAGTGTTTCTGTTTACTAATTGTTCTATTGAACCTCTAAGTTTACTAATTCCAAATGCAATGTCAGTGTTTATTAATTCTGAATGCAATTTCTTGAACTCTTGATAATGAATGCAAATGCAATTCTGTTTTTTTGTTAGTAATATCTTGACTTTATTACTTGAAAGCTATGTTGTTTGGTCATTTCTTAAGTTTTATATTAAAAATTGAAAAAAAAACTCCTATTGGTCTGGCTCGGCCTCGAGCCAAGCTGAGCCAACTTTTTGGGCTCGCCTTAGGGCCGAGCCAAGCCTGGCTCGGCTCGCCACTTGACTGAGCCACGCCGAGCCGAGCCGGGCTCAGCTCGTTTCCAGCCCTACCGAGATGTGATTGAAGACCATTTTGTAGAACTTATCCGGGGAAAAATCCTTAGAGTTCCAAATATAGCTCCATTCATCCGGAGTATCATTCTGAATACTGATGCCATGGATCATAGATCGGAGGTTTTGAAGATCTTGAAAAGCCTGATCCGACAAAGGCAAGTGAAAGTTAATGGAGATAGCCGGGTTAAGAAGGAATGAAGCCACATCCGAATGAGAATTCTTGGCAAAAGAGTATAGGTGTGGGAAATTCGAACCCATGTGCATATTATTCCACACATCTTCCCAAAAAAGCGCAGTGTCACCCCGACCGACGCAACATTGGGCAATTCCTCTAAATTGATCCAAGAGAGATAACACATCTTTCCACCAGAAAGAACCTTTTTTTGGCACAGCCTGGGGGAGCACAAAATGATAGTAGGAGGACCAGATTAAGTGAACCCAAGGAATATTCTTCTTATTAAAAAATTTGTGCAAGAACTTGAGCAATAAAGCATTATTTTGGGTTCTCAAGTTGATAATGCCCAGGCCCCCTTTGATCTTTGGCCTACAAACCTTGTCCCATTTAATCAAAGATTTGTTGGAGCCATTGATGTCATTCTTCCCCCACAGGCAGATCCTCCCAGCCTAGTCAATCCTGTTGATGACCGCTGTAGGTAATCTGAGAGAGCACATTGCATAGCTTGCCATAGATGAGATAACTGAATTCACCAGCTGTAGCTTACCACCATAGGAAAGAAGGGAGGAAAAGGATGTAATCCTACTGCGAATCCTGTTGACCAGAATTTCGAAATCTTTAATACGTGGTCTGGAAGAACCCATGGGGAGGCCCAGATAAGTAAAAGGGAATGACTGCATTTGGCAACCAAAAAGCGCGGCGAGAGGCTCAATCTCAGTGCCCAGCATGTTGATAGGAAGCATGGCCGATTTGGAGAAGTTGATTTTGAGACCAGTGGCAGTAGAGAAAGATTGTAACAAGCATTTGAGCATGAAGAGTTCTTTCTGAGAGCCTTTGAGCAGGATGATTGTGTCATCGGCATACTGAATGATCGGGAAATCAACTTGCTGACCCACATTGATGGGGAGGGAAAGGATACCAATTTCCTTAGCCCTATTCAGAATGTACTGTAGCAAATCAGCGGCAATAGCGAACAGAAGCGGTGATATAGGATCACCCTATCTAACCCCTCTCTTACAAATGGAAGGATAACCCCGGGACACCATTGAGAAGGACCGAGGATGAGGCTGAACCAAGAATCTGAGACATCCAGACTAACCATTTGCTGGGAAATCCAACCAGTTAAGAGTTGTCTCTCAAGGAATATTATCAGTATCTACCAGTCAGGCACTCACTATCCCATCTACTGAGAAACTTTATGTGAGCTTCTAAGAAAAGGGAGGCGTGTCACTGGATGTTTCTTTACCAAAAAGATGCTTGGTTTGAAACAAGGAAATTTCCAAAAATGTAGCCTTGTGCTCAAATAATCAAATATACGTATACAATGAAGTGTTGCGGATTATGAACTAAATATAATCAACACTAGTACCATTCAGCCATACAAAATTGTCATCTGAGATGCTTTTATGAACCTCTGGACATTACTGTTACTAATGTAAATTTTAGAGAGGCTGTTTTTACTTTTTAGTACAGTCTGCATTTCTCTGTCTGAGAGGCTGTTTTTACTTTTTAGTATAGTCCACATTTCTCTGTCTGAATTTTCAACTTGAAGCTTCAAGCCAAATGGATTACTAATATTGCACGGGATCGTATTGTAGTTTGTGTCGAAAAATTTCCATTAGCACAACAAGTATAATTTTGCCAAAATTTCGGCCTACCTGTTTGTTGTTTTAACCAAAGTTCTTCCCATGTTCAGGGGAGCTTTTCGGCATTGTTGGAGCTCTGCTCACCTCTATGTGAGCTTTCCCGGAAATACAATAACTTTCGTAGTTCAGGAACTGATTGAGCAACTTGTATTGAGAAACAAACACGTCGCAGCTCGCAAGTCTTCGTACTTAGTGGATCAGTAAAACGCTTACCAGAAGATCTGAGAGCGAAGACTTGAGAGGCGGACCTGTCTCCATTCCCTCGACTCCACGATTCCACGCGCGTGGAGGACTCGCAGCCGGTGGTTCGGCGCCCGCGGCTCTTCCCAGTCTCGATCTCATCTTACCGCGCAATTCGTCGAGCAGGTGGTGGGCGCTCCTCGCCTACGGAGAAGCTCCCGCGGGCCGCAACACACGAAGGCGCCGGCATTGGAGGCGGTGGACTCGGTGGCAACCAGATGGCGCCGCCGTCCCGGGAAATTTTTACTGTAGTTTTATCAGGTTTTATAAATATATTACAATAGAAAAAAAATTTACGACGGTTAGTTCTGAAAAAATATAACGTCGGCTAGTTCTGAAAATCACAGATCCTACCACAAATATTTTGAGGACTCATATTCTACGAAGGGGCACAATATAACATAATATATTTGAGGAACCATATTTTACTGACCCAATCACCGTTAATAATTATGCAAATCAAAATATACTGACCCAATTGCCGGCTCTTTTTTTCATCGCCGTTGATTTGCACTGATCTTTTGTGATGGTATCGACCGGGCCATCCACACGCCCCCAACCCAAACCTTTTACATTTTATTCTTAAAATGAACTCCCTCCAACTTATTTTTTAATAGGGAAAATTCGTTTTGAGCCATTGCAAATATGCACGTTTTGAAATCTGCCATTATACTTCGCCGACTCCAGTAGGGGCCAACATTATTCTCGCGAGTTTGAAATATGCCATTTTATACGTCCTCCTCCGCCTCGGGCCCACCTGCGCAGTCACCAATCTTCAGATTCCCCACTCGCCCCCGCCGACAAAATTCCCCACCCCATTGAAGAACCCTAAGCCCAGACGCCTCTTCTTCGTTTCTTCCGATTTCCCCAACCCGAGTGGCGAGTGGCGGAGGATCAAGCGACCTCGACAATGAGGCGAGTGGTGAAGGCACGCGACAAGCAGAGGCGATCGAGAGGCAAGGCAAGGCGATCAAGGGGAGATGGAGGTTCCGAAGCAAGTGGTCTTTGGTTCCTCTTTTCCCAAACAAGTGAGTTGTCCAAATCTCTCTCTCCTTTCATGTTGTGCTAATCTGAGAGTGCACCCTACTGTATGAACATGTTGTTGTTGTGTTTTGCGGTTAGAATCTAATTAGTCCCATTTGCGGGTAGGTACTGGTTCACGATAGAGCTTAAGGTTCAAGGATTTGTGAGCAAAGAGTCAGGCGGTAGGAAAAGCTATACGCGCGGTTTTTCTCGAAATTGGATAGTGGATTCGGAGAGCTGTTCAATGGATTTCCTTATGAAAAGCTTAAGTGCGGAATTGAAATGGAGTGTGAACCAGACTGCTAAGGTTTGGTACTTTGACAAAATAATGGGTGAGGATGTTAGCTTAGTCGATGACAGTCAGCTTGTAGGTTTGTTTGAAATGTACCAACCCGAGAAACATTTTGAGTTAATTATAGCAAGTGTTTGACAAAAGGTTGTGGAGGAAAATGAGTGTTCCATAGAGCCTCTGTGTGTTGTGCATCCTCCATGCGGTCCTAGAGAGAAAAGCCAGGAAGCAACTACATCTAAACCTGCAAATGAAAATGCAGCTGCAACTGAGGCTGACGTGTTTGACATTGAAGAGGAGTATGTTGGTGTGAATGATGAGCACTTATATGGTGCTCCTCCAAGTACACATCAAACCGACTTTGACTTTGACTTTGACTTTGAACCACAAACACATGGATCTGCCGAATTTGGACAATCTTCTCGGTATTTGCATGCTGGCTTTGGCGATGGGGTTGCACCGAAGAGGCAGAGGTGGTGATGTAGACCCTCAGAAGTAAATGTGTTGCTTGATCCTGATGAGCCGATATTAGGAAAGGGCTTTATTTCACGATATTGTAGCGTTCGTAAAAGCTATTAGGCACTATGCCATTAAGAGGGGTTTGAATTTTCGGTTTAAGGTGATAAAACAAGATTCATTGCTAGCTGCTCATATGAGGATGTCCTTGGCGTATTCATGCTTCCAGTCGCAGGATGAACGCACAATACTGAGTTAGAATGATGTATAACTTCAATTATGCATGTTAATTTTGCATGTTAATGTTCATATGTTGATGCTTCCCCATGTTTCTTTGTGCGAGATAAAGGTGCTTCCTTTTGATCACAATTGTCCAACAAGAAAGTTGATGGATGGGAAGATGGCAACTCAAGAATGGATTGTCGATAGGATTGCCGCTTGGGTTAAGACCAACCCACGAAAGGAGCAAAGGATGCAAAGAGAAGTTGGAAGAACAGTACGAGATTAAACTGAAATATTCCAAGGCTTGGGCAGGCATGAGGCTAGCTCTAGACCAGATTCATGGCAAGTATGAAGAAAGCTTCCAGTTCCTCTTCAACTGGAAGGCAGAGGTTGAGAAAAGGGATCCTGGATCCCTCATTGACATTGACCTGAAGAAAGAAGGTAACAACATGTATTTCAAGAGAATTTTTGTTTGCTTCAGTGCATGTAGAGATGGTTTCTTGGCTGGTTGTAGACCATACCTAGGTGTAGATTCAACAGCTCTCACTGGAAAGTACACAGGTCAGTTGGCCTCAGCTACTAGTGTTGATGGGCACAATTGGCTCTTCTATGTAGCATATGCTATTTTTGCATCTGAAACAGAGGACAACTGGGTCTGGTTCATGCAGCTTTTGCGTAGAGCTGTAGGTTGTCCTGAGGGTTTAGTGATATCCACAGATGCTTGTAAGGGTCTAGAAAAGGCTGTTGATGTGGCTTTCCCTGAAGCTGAACATAGAGAGTGTATGAGGCATCTTTATGCAAATTTCATGAAGAAGTTTCGTGGACCAATCTTCACACAACACTTGTATCCAGCAGCAAGGCGTTACACCGAAGAAAAGTTTAGATGGCACATGGGACAGATCTTTCAAGCCCACCCAGATGCCATAGAATGGCTAGAGAAACATCATCCGAGGATTTGGTACAGGTGTGGATTTTCAGAAGAGAGTAAGTGTGACTACCTGACCAATAATGTCTCTGAGAGTTTCAATAATCAAATAAAGGGATACAAGGCCCTCCATCTCCATGAGCTAGTCGACACAGTTAGAGAGTTAATTATGGAAAAGATGGCTCTAAGGAGAATGTTAGCAAGGCAGATGGAAGATGGCATACTTCCAAATGTGATGAAGGAGTTGAATAAAGCAAGTACGAGATTAAGAATTGTGAAAATTGCAAGGAGTGATGATGACTTGGCAGAGGTAACATTGGTGGATCCAGATAATGTGACAAGAAGGCACACTGTACACTTGGCCAACCAAAAGTGCTCATGTAGGCGTGGCGGTGTAACAGCAAGCCTCTGACCATGCATTGGGTTGGATTTGTGCTAACAGAGGTGTCAAAATTGAAGACTTTGTCCATTGCTATTACTCATGCGTAAGTTCGTATCGCCTATGATCGAGACCATTCCAACCATGCTCGATAGATCTCGGTGGCTGTGGTGGATCTTGGCTTCAAGGTTCATCCACCAAAACCGAAAAAGAGTCTGCAGAAGGCCAAGAGCACAAAGAATGAAGGGGTTTCTAGAACACGGGGCTAGAACTGTCAAGTGTCGAAGATGTGGAGCATTTGGGCACTTTCAAAAGACTTGCAAGCTTGCGAAGCACAAGATGAGGGAGCACAAGTCGGTACCGATCAAGGAGAACCAAAGAAGAGGTAAAAAACTAATTAAACTTCTCATACTTCATTTATTATCTTTATTAATTGGGAAAATTTGATTCTTCATTAAATGTGTAACATGGTTATAGGAAGAGAGATGCACCCTCATCTTGTCTTTGGTACCACCAAGGAGAACCAAAGAAGATGTATAAGAAGAAGACTACACCCAAGAAGAAGATGACACCAAAAAGAAGAAGGCTCAAGCAAAGATGTAGTGCACCTCCTGCGAGAGTCGTTAGAAAGCTATCGATTTCCTTTGATGTAATGTTTGCTTTGATGTAATGTTATGTTGGTGAGAACACTAGATGCTATGTGAGAACACTAGAAAGCTCTCTGATGTAATGTTTGCTGTTGGAGAACACTAGAGAGATGCACTCTAATGTGCTATGAAAATAAAAATACTATCTGTTGAAATTCTACTGTAATGTGCTGTTCACATTTTGCTCAGTAGCCTAGCTTCAGATCATACATAAGTCAAGAATTGCTATTAGCTTCAGATCATACATTTTGCTCAGTAGCCTAGCTTCAGTAGCATAGCCGAATTTCATACATCAAGAATTGCTATTAACATGAAGTCAGAATTTCATGGTACGCCATGTTATGAGACATCCAGAATTTCATACATGAGGAACAAATTATTGTTAACATGAGGCCATTGAGACAACACCAGGTTCAAACTTTATCTGATTACAAGAAGACCTAACACAACACCTACACATACAACAACTACACCTACACATAACATCCGGTTCTTCAATTGGCTAATTTGAAGCTTCATCTCCCATATTTGTTCCTTAGCCTCACCAATTTGTTGCTTCGCCTCCCATATTTGTCGCTCTAGATGAAAATTTTCTACTTCCTTCTCCATCCACAAAACATCCTCGCAACCCGGGTTTCATCCAGTTTCTCCAACCGACATAAATAGCCCTTGTACTCATTCTCCCACATGAAGAATCCACATGTTTTATCATTCTACATAAATCGAAACCACAATTAGTCCAACCGAAAATAAGCACAAATTGCACAAATACAACTATCTCACGGATATTGTTGATACACTTGTAGAATCTCGCACCAAACGAATTTGGTTGCTTGCTCGTAGCATAACCACAGGATCCCACACGGGGCAATCAACCATTCGTACTCTCCTTCAGATTGTCACGGCAGCTTCGACTCGAGCCCGACTTCATTGGACTTCGCCTCATTGCCATGGAGCTAGGGCTCGCGCCTCGCCACTTGCCCGCCGTCGAGGTCGCCTCCCCTTGCCACCCCCCTCCGCCACTCGCCTGCTTAGGGTTCTTCAATGGGGGTGGGGAATTTTATAGTCTACCGGGATGAAGCAGGGCGGGGCAAGAGTGGGGAATACTGAAAGATTGGTGACTGCAGTGGCCCGAGGCGGAGGAGGACGATAAAATGGCATATTTCAAACTCGCGAGAATAATGTTGGCCCTCACCGAGTCGTGAAGTATAATGGCAGATTTCAAACGTGCATATTTGCAATGGCTCAAAACGAATTTTCCCTTTTTAATATGAACGCTTTCGTAAGCGCCATCATAAATGAATGTTGCAACACCACAAGTATGTTCAAAGAAAAATAAGAAAGTAATTATTTTAAAATATTTTCAATATATAAATAAATAATCTCTATCTTTATAATTACGGTTGATTTTTAGTTTATAACTTTTTAAGAATATTTGACAATAAAC
This sequence comes from Guadua angustifolia, assembly GCA_036346375.1. Classification (NCBI taxonomy): domain Eukaryota; kingdom Viridiplantae; phylum Streptophyta; class Magnoliopsida; order Poales; family Poaceae; genus Guadua; species Guadua angustifolia. Next base: position 15,693,990 of record CM070512.1, on the reverse strand, counting down.
GCTTTTCCAATTTATATAAAAAATAAACCAGACGCGACTTGCAACTTCCAGCAAAAAAAATTGGAAAATACTGTAGTATGCAGCACTCCCAGTCCAATGCATGCAGCAGTTTTTTTTTGTTTTTTTGCTTTCGCCGCCACGTAGCGGATTGGGGCATTGCAATGTTCACCGGCCGCAACACTGTCTTGCAATCTCTTCATGCAGGGGCAGGGGCCTAAATTTGTAAAAAATTCTATTGAGAGCTAATTTTTTTAAAAAATTGCAAGCTAGAACAGTAAAAATTTCGTGTCCCAGGCTCCGACGCCCCCCTGCCATTGCTGAAAGAGTGGGCGTTCGAAAGGCAAGTGGGTTCAGGGCTTGCTAAAAAAATTGTCCGGGCTCCAATCAAAATTGCTTGAATTTAAAAAAAAATAAACCTATTTCGAAAAAAATTAATGACTCCTTAGCTTAATTTTAAAATAAATAAGTAAATAAAATATTTTATGTCGACCACGTGAATTTAAATTCGATGTGGTTTACTGTTTTCGCTGGTGCACGAGTGACCCGGAGCGGAGCAGCGGGGAGGAGCGTAAATCACGCGGTCGGCCCAGGACAGGGTGATCGAAAAGAGGAAAGTAGGCGGGCCTTGGGTTCTGTGGAAATTGCTCGAGGCCCACTAATCCTAGGCCCAGCTGTTTGTTGGGATTTTCGTAACGTCCTTTTTCTGTATGTGATCTTCGTATTCTTCCCACGCATCGTCCAGCCAACAAGTATTAAGATCGAGCTCTTTCAGTACACTAAATTCTATATATACTGTTCATTTTTTATCTAATGGATCAGATTAGCTAAAATTTATATATCCTTTCTCTAGTAGTAGAATAATACAAATATTCTTAACAAATCAACGATTGGATTTGTTCTCTACTCAGAGCCGATCCAGAGGCATAGGCAGTAAAGGCGATTGCCTAGGGCCCACGAGAGTCAAGGGCCCAGCCCATGTATATATACCTTGTATATAGTTTGTGTATTCATAGTTAGATGTGCAAGCCAAAGTACACAAGGATATATGCCTATATCATTAACTCCTAAGCAACCACTAGCAAGAACACAGAATTAGACTACCAGCAACAATACTGAGAACTTGTCTAATCCAGTTCAAGTGCCCAACTCATCATTTGGAAACACCTATTTTTAGCATATCACAATAGACTAAATGAACAAATGCTCGATCACAAGATCCATGGCTAACTCGACACAACTCGCTTCCATCTTACTATCTGCTAATTAAGCTGAGAATTTGACAATTGGTGGTTCTTTATATAATCGAATTTCTTGGTTCAAGTATACGAAGAAAACTTTTGATTCAAGATTGGTAATTTGGATTTCTAGTGTCTATGGTGACCGATTGGTTGTATTTGGTGGCTAACAGAATGTTCCTTATCAGTTGAAGGATGTGAAGAATTTTTTGGTTAAAGGTTGGTGCTTTGGGCTTTCAGTGTCGGCTGATGATTACTTAATTGTATATCTTGGCTAACAGTTCATTTCATATAGCTATATGTAAATTTCTCGAGTTTCATGCGAGGCCTTAAGAGATATGTCGCTTGCAACCTGCACGAGAAGTGTAGCACGTATAGCTTTATTCATACAATACTATAGTAGGATGTTGGTTATATAGAAGTGTTCACGTATGTTATTGATGCACATTAGGTTTTTGCTGTGGAAATGCTAGAAACTACCCTAATCAGAATTTATGTATCTAAAAAGCAGGAACAGCCCAGGGCCTCTACTTTCATTTCACCCTAGGACCTCTAAAGTGTTAGATACGACCCTGTTTTTACTACCCACTATATACTATCGATACAATGCACCGTCAAATTTCTCAGATCAGATAGAAGATGAACGATGATTACTTATTCCTTTGTTTGTTTTAAAATACATAGAACTTATATTAGAAGTGTGATGCATAAAAACACTACTTCATGCGAATCACACCGATGTTCCGTGACTCGATCAGATGAGTAAACACGGTCATCGATACAAATACAATCTTGTACACGCAGCATATCTTTGCCAGATTGCAACAATGCACGAGATCACATGCAGTACAAATGGAACGCTTCTTCTGCTTCTGCTTCTGCAAGATTCTCAGGAGATCACTGAGAAGAAGAGAAAATCGTGTTGTTTCTCAAAGTCCACGGGTTACAAGTACCATCACATCTTCAAGTGAAGCTAACTAAAACATCGACTCTGCTGGGAGGGAGCAACAATGAACCAACTAGCTCGCCTCTCTGTTTGCACATGTTTGTTTGCATCATCACGTGCGACTCTCCCGTTGCAAGAAACCTGATGTCGTTCATAGGAAAACCAGCTTCTTCATGGGAGAATCGGTGAATGGTATACAAGTAGAAAGAAAACCTGGCCGGCTCCAGCAAATAGAAAGTTATCGCGCATTTACGAAGACATGGCCAACTGTGAGGAACCTAAACCTGAGAGAAGAAAATGGCAAAGTTAAGTTCAGATTCAAATAATATAGAATTAAATGTACATTGAATACTCTCTGCAGAATGAACAAAGGGGTGTGTGTATGAGACACTAGATTGCAGATTCACACGCCTTGTGGAGAAACACACATGGTCCCAAAAACAATTGAAATACAGATCCAAAGTAGGTACTGACCTCAAGTACTCGACAAGTAGAGGAGGAAGATGCCGAAACGAAATGCAGTGCCTTAATATATACGACTGGTATTTATGGAACAGATGAACTGCAGGCAGTAGCCAGAGAAAGAAAAATTAGAGCCAGCACACTGCATTTCTTTATTGATGAAAGAGAAGTTGGCACAACACATTGAGATCGAGTTTTGGGCGGCACCCTGTAATACCTTTTGGCATCTGATGAAGCTGCAGATTCAGGTATAAAGGTTCTGCACGATCTTTCCGTTAATGCGGATATAAGGAACATGAGCAATGTTTGGCCAGTCTTGTGCCCTGAGCTCAAGGAACTTCTGCTCCTCCTGCTTCAGCCACTCATCTCTTTCTCTCCTCAGACTCGATGGACCCTCTTCGTTGCTGATGAGCAGTTCCTCCATCTTCTCCCTAAGCCATTCATCTCCCTTCCACCCTGGACCCGGCCACTCATTTTCGTCAATCAGCTGCAGCCACTTATCTTGTGAACCCTTCTGTTCCTGTTTCATCCATCCCAACTCCATCTTGGCCCCAAGCCACTCCTCCATCTTGGCCCTACGCCACCCCTCCATCTTGGCCCTACGCCACTCCTCCTCTTCTTCCTTTGGCCAGACCTTCCCATTTCCCTTCTTGCATCGTGCCTCTAGTTGAACCGAACAATTATCTATGTGTAATCGTTTTAGGTTACGTGGGAGGCCATTTGGTGGAATCGAGTGAATTTCGTCGCAACCATTCAAAGCCAACTCCCTCAAAGATGACAGAACGGCCAAGCTTGACGGGAGTGGGTGGCACACCAAAAGCTCCATCTCCTGTAGGGATGTAAGCTGTTGAAGCCACTGTTCAGTAATGCTCGTAGAGTCCCTGATTGAGATAAGATGTAGAGTTCGAAGGGAAGGAGTTCTGGAAAGAATACTGTTGAGATCTGTGGACGGTGGGCATTTATGCAGTATGATGTGAGAGAGAGAATGCATAACACGAGCGCTTTTACTTGGAACATGTTGCGACTCTTCATCTATTTCTGTAGTGATTCTGTCACAATTGTAAATCCGTAGTTCCGTCAAGCTCTTGATAAACCAAAGCCCACCTTTGATGCACACCTCTGGAACATCCCTGATACTTACATACTCCAAGCATGTCAACTGTTCACATGGAAGGGTTAATATGCCTGATTCTACATAGCTTTTGTGTATCTCCAAACGTGTCAAACCTGTTAGCCTTTGCAAATACCTTGAGATTGCATGTGGACTACACAGGTCAAAAAATATATCTTCTGCTGCTGAGCCCAAGAATTCAAAAGGCACCTTCCTCAAATTAGGACACGTAAATATCCGCAGCTGTGTGCTTTTTAAGCAGAGGCCGGAAGTAATTTCAGGGGTTTGTATCTTCTCGATGTATTTTTCTTGAAATTAATAAAAGCTTCCATTATCAAAAAAAAAAATATCCGCAGCTTCCGTAGATTCGGAATGAATTCTCTGCCCCCTGCATATGTCCAACTCTTATAGTTACACATCCCGCCAAAGGTCAGCTCCTCCAAGGATCGAAAGACCACGTTTGAGGTCCCATAGACTTTGGAATTCGGGCTGTGTGCTTATGCAGAGGCCGGAGTTAATTCCATTGTCTAAAAAAAAAATAGACTTTGGAATTTATATCCCGTATTGAGGGCAAATCAAGCAACGTGAGTTTCTGGAGATGCTCAAGCTGTCCAAGAGGAGTGTGAGAACCGCCCAAATTGCACTCGGCTTAATTGAGTTGCCAGTTGTCCACAAAGATGAGAGTTAGCATCCGCCCGTCATTAGACTTGCAATATGCTAACACACATCTAGATGCTCCAACAACCGAACACACATTCAATTAAAACGAAAGCAATCCCGGTAGTCCCCGGCATGTGTCTCAAGTGATGCCCAAGATCAAACACACATGCCGTTGCACAACATCAATAGCATTACACGATACATAAAGAGGACAGATTTAAATCATTTTACATGACTTCATTACAACTCAAGTCTTTAGCATGGAGAGTGCTCAAATAGTTAGAAGCCAAGCACTCCAACATGGATTGTACTTAAGTAACAAAATACGCAGGATATATTATAGATAACGATAAACAATGGCACAATTGCCCAAGAGTGCCATTGCAAAAGCTTGACCGCCACAACTACTCATCCGCTTTGCCGATTTGGTGGGATAGAAGTAGCCAAAGACGGTCTCCTCATTACCTACAAAATCTGAAGAGAGACAATGAGTACGGAGGTACTGCAAGACTTACTCAATAATATACAAGGCATGCATTTGGCATTAGCAAGGATACAAGGCCATTGGGTAAGTTGTTTTTGAAAAGCATTACTAGACATAAGCATTTTTAGCAATGAGCAAGATACTTAAGCATTAAAGAACCCCTATGGACAGCCAGTACACCCATCCCAAGTTCCATCCTTAGCCCACCATTTTTATCACAATGTCATGTTCAACTTCATATCTCAAGTAGCACAAATATATACGAAACTCTACGATGATGTCCGATGAACATTAAGCGTGCTCATAACCGAGAGCGCGCAATTGAATTGATTGAAAACCCTGCAGGGGGGTACATCTTTACCCACACGACACAAGGACCATACGGCTTGCACATCCCGCTAAAGATGCACAAGAGGGTACTCGTGACAACCTTTCCAAAAGCGCCCCAACCGTTTGGATCTCGTGCCTACAAGTGTGGAGGACACCTAGACCCTCTTCTAGCGCCGCTAGGTTCCCCTTACAAGTATCGCTACTCACACTTTAGGACCACGCCCAAATGATCGCAGCAACATAAGTAATCGGCTCATCCTTACCATTATTTGAATATGTGGTAGTACGCAAAAGTGCTTAAGACAACAGCATCAACGATCGGTCCTTAATCGACTCAAGAGGGCCTATGCTTCTTGAGACTCCATTCCCATCAAGCCCTATCACCCTCTCAAGTCCCGTTATCCACATTTTGTCATCCATCACCATACATTAAATTGAACATGAACCCATCCTACGAGCATTTTTGTATTACAAGTTTCATTCCCTTCCTATACCCGATTCCTACCAAGACCTATAGCATAGCTAAGCAACTAATTACGAGTATTAACCAAACATCTACCCATGTTTGAATATGTCAAGGTACATGGTAAGTAACATCAAGGTATAGGAGAATGCAACAAGTAGGTGCTACCAATATCGATATCCGATTACCATAGCCCAATGCAACTACCCATACATAAGCACATATAAAGATCAATTGATTCACAAAAAGCTGTAGGAGTATGCTTAGATGCTTGCCTTGAGTCTCTTGCTGATCTTGCTCAACAACAATCTCGCTGGAATCAAGCTGCGTTACTCTCCGGCACTTCGGTTTCTAGAGAAAGAAAATACCGTCTAGATTACGATTGATGCCATGAATGCATATATGCATGAAAAATTATGAAACCTTGTGAGATTGCAGCTCACTGAGTTAAGGACACAATGCAACAAGAATCAAGTCATTAGCAGTCCATTTGCTCATGATATAAATGATTTGGTGAGGTTCTGTCCAGATTTTAGAGTTGCTGTTTTTGTGCTTTAAAAAGCGTGCAGCAAGCATTAAAGAATAAACCTATGCCAAAAGTGTTTATTTAGATATCAAACAACAAGTATAGCATGTAACCAATGTTTTGGTACTTATAATCTCGAATTCAAGATGCAAAATTGTTTGGGTTAGAAAAAGGAAGTCATTAGTTAAGGTGTTATGCATAACTAGTGTTTGGTTTTAAGTGTTCGTGCATGGGAGCAATTTCTACAAGTTAGATCTGAAGTTTAGAGTTATTCGCTGTTACTAAATGGTCATAGGATGATTTCTTGCATTGCGACAACCTTGGACGAAGACTTGTACTATTAACTATTCACCTAAAACGGTTCCGACAATATTATCATTTAGGGTTTTTGCGCTAACATATTTTATTTGACAAGTAAGTCATTTTTAAGATATTTTTACATAATTTGGTTGTCCATATATTGAAGTAGGTTTCTGGACTAATTCCCCTAAAGTTTGTGTTTAGACGAGCTATTTTATAAGCCGCCGAAAAGGCTTAAGTGATAACGATTCTGCGCAGTTGTGATCATTTAGGGTTTTTCTTGTGATTGGATTAATATGCAAATGAAGCTATAATTAATATATTTTTCCATATTCTCGTAGAATATGTATTAGACAATGATCCTAGGCTATTTTCTCATAACTTTATGTTTATGTGCGATATTTTACAAGCTGCCGAAGAGGCTTAAATGACCACATTTTTAGCGCTATTGCGGTCCAGTTTTCTTTCTTTAGTTGCGACTCCACCGAATGGGATAATCTAACCATTTTTCAGGGGTTAGTAGGGAATATCCCTAAGAGTGTTTTAAAGTTGGTTCCGCGATATTTCACATTCGTTTAAGGTATTTTTCTAATGAATAGTGATTTAGGCTTAATACGGGCTTAACTCGAAGTTGATCAAACTGGTGTTATTTTTGCATGGCAGATTAGGATATATCATTTCAAGGTTATGGAAGTTGGTTTTTGTCGAGTTTGCGGTTATTTTGCGGACGTTTCGGCCAATCGTCCGTTTTACCGATCGCTTGTTAGATTAGTGAGAAAATATGGCAAACCAAGGTGAAACTCAAATGTTTTTATATACTGATGATCCATACAAACCCAAGATTGCATCCAAACTGGTTTCACCAATTTTTGAGTCCATTTAATCCATATTTTAACTATTTGAATCTTGCATGATATTAAGGCTTGGCACAATCAACTTTTGATGCACAACACATTGAATCCTAAATCTTTTTACGAAATGGGACATTTGAGATTGCAGGAGCATGCTGGATTCATTTCATAATTTTTAGAGCTAGGATTATCATAGTCCTTCATAATACTTAAATCATGGCTTTCATTCAACTCCTAATTAAAAGTTTTAGCAGCAAGCAACATATAACTTTTATTGCATATTTCGAACCTTTCTTGAGTAACTCAAATCCACAAATTGAGTTTGCATTAATCGGAGTTTCACAGCAAAAGTTATAAGTGTATCATTGTGCATGGCAAAAATGAGAAAAATAAAAATATTCAAGTGCAGATGTGAGGATCGAACACAGGACCTCCTGAGTCCCACACTGGTGACTTAACCACTGCGCCATTGTGTTTCTTGTGACAAGGCCTCAAGCTTATTTACTTAGGCTTACCAACACGAACCCTAAAGCTCCAAAAGTCCAACAATGGCATGCTGGCTCGGGCGTTGGTTGAGCCGAGAAGTGAGTTGCAGGAGTGGTGTGGCCTTACTGGGAGTCCTCGGGTTGGCTTGGCTGCATGCAAGGTAAGGAAACACCTCAGAGAAGAGCAAGAATAGCAAGATGGATGGATGAGGCTAGTGAGCGCATGGAACGCAGTAGGAGCTCACAGGCTTCGGTTGATCAAGTCGGCTCGAGCTTGCCCCGTGGGATGAGCTCCACGCCGTGAACAGCAAGCAAAAGGAAGAGATGGCTTCGCTGGCTGCAACCGAGATGAAGAAGAGTGGTCGAGACGAGCAAGCTCGCAAGGAATGGATTCGTGGAGGAGTTCACCCGAGCCGCTGAGGGACGGCTTGGCTCGGTGCTACTTGCTCTGGCCGGATGACTTCCAGGGAGAAGTGAGCAACAGCAGCGAACAAAGGAAGTGAAGTGAGGCTTGGCTGGCTTTATTGGAACGCAACGGAGCTCACGAGGTGAAGCGTGGGCGTGCTGGTGAGGCTGGTGAAAGATCATGCCGCTGCAGCCGCGTGGCACAAGAAAACTGCTGGCACAGCAAGCAGGCGACGGGAAGTTGTGCCATGGCAGCGCTCGGCAGAACGGGAAGATAGAGAGAGAGAGGGAGAGGTGGAGGAGGCTGGCTGGTGAGCCCAGGCTGGGAGGAGGTCCACTGGCAGAGACAACAACCGAAGCAGCAAGCAAAAACAGGAGATTTCATTTTTCTGGACAAGATCTGAGGGAGATTTGAAATGATTCAACAGAGGTGATAACCTACCCGAAAAATTTGAGAAAAATCCTGGTAGCAGTACATTGGAGGTAGTTTCCATTTTCTTTGGTTTTACTTGATTATCTCTTGTGGTTTGAGAACAGTAATTCATCAAAGTTGGCTGATTTTCATACTGTTTTTGAATTTTCGAGATATCTAAATGGTGTTGAAAAATTCTAGAAAAATTATATTTATTCTCCATTTGGACTCTAGTAGTTTACAAAATTATTTTCTATATCATGTTGTTTGAATTTTCTTTGAGTTTCATGTTTCACAAAATTGGGCTGTGACAAGGAGGAAGAACCCGCAGCTTGAAACATGAGCGTATCTCTACAACTCGTACATACTTGAGTTGTCCCACCCAATCTGGAAATGCCAACCCTGGATAACCAAAAAGTTCTAGCTCTCGCAGATTCCTTGGAGGAGACAAATTCCCAAGGATCTCCATTGCTAGATTGCTTGAAAAACGACTCCATTCTAATCTTAAACTTGTAAGGTAGCTTTTCCCAACTATGTTAGCTTGAAGTGCCTCTTCAGGATCATTCAGCATATCAAGACTTGAAATACAAAGGAAGCCTCTGATGTCGTTCAAATCACTTAGCTCAGTTATCCTGTGACCATCCTCTACTTTAACACGGAATTTATTTAGCTCCTGGAGTTTAGTTAGCTTCCCGATGCCATAAACCTGAGAAGTTGTATCTGGATCAGCGTGCAAATGCCGTAGGTTCATCAGTGAGTTCATGTTTCTAGGTAATTCTACAAATCTACAACCTTGCAAGCCAAGAACCTGGTGATGGCACAAGCTGCATACTGAATCAGGAAGTACGTTGATCCCAGTATAAGAAAGATCGAGATATCTAAGGTGTTTCGATCTGCTAATAGCATTTGGAGGACGTCTTGGAGCCCCTTGGACCCATTCCAAGGACACCAAGTGTCCTGTCGTTCCACACCACCTACCACAAGAGAAATCCAATATGCATAGGCTTTTTGGTCTGTCTTGAATTTTATATTGAGAATGGTAAGCTTCAATAGAGCTGGATTGACCAAAGTCAGTAAACAACATTAAGGGCTTCCACTGTTCGATTTCGAAGTCAGCCAGCTGCACATTCGAATCACCCATTTCAACAGACAAATAGTAGAGAATTTGCGAAGCATCTTTGACTGTCTTGATACCATGAAATTTATTAGAAGATAAGGCAATTGCAAAATCTCTAACCAAATCATGCATAATGTATCCAGTTTTCCATACTGTTGGCCACAGGAAGGCCATATTGACAAGTTCATCAAACCATTCGCTAGCTATATCCTCCAACCTTCGCAAAATAGTAACGCTGTCCAATTGAATAAAACCATTGGCTATCCACATCTCAATCAACTTGCATTTTTTAAAAACATAATTTCTGGGGAAGATGGAAAAAAACAGAAAGCATTGCCTCAAATATCCAGGTAAGTTAGAGAAACCAATTCCCAGAGATGATAGAATGTCACCGCTCAAGATGTTATGTGAAATATTCCACCACCAACTTCTTAGGAATCTATTCCAATGAGCTTCATCTAAATTACTTCTCAATGATGCCCCAATTGTTTTTGCCGCCAGAGGTAGCCCATGTAATTTGGCAGCTATTTTTCTACCAATTGGTTCGAGAACTTCTGCATATTGATTATTACAGGGATGAGCAAATGCATAATGCTCAAGAAGTTTCCACAAGTCATCCAACTGCAGAGGATCCAACACTACAAGGCATGTAGTTCCTATGAAGCTGGCTACCTCATACAATTGAGTTGTTACCAAGACTACACTTCCAGGTGCTCCTTTACTTAGTATCCTCCTTAAGCCACCCCACATTGTGCATATATCACCCCATACATCATCAAGCACAAGCAAGAACCTTCTCCCTTCTATGATACTTTGAAGTTCGACATGGAGGTTGTCTGGATTGACAGTATAGGTTGGAGCACTGCGAGACTTGAAAGATATGATAATATGTTCTATCATTTCTTCTTCAGTGATGTTGTCTGTCACATATACCCACGCATATTGCTCTTGAAAGTGCGTCTGAACCCTTTCGTCGTTGAAGATGAGTTGGGCCAGCGTTGTTTTTGTAAGAGTAGAATGTTCTGCACTGTATTCAACTCAGAGATCAAACAGATATACAAAGCCAGGACGTGGCCAACGGCCTGCCTGGATACACGGCCGGAAGGCCAGGAGATCTAACAGCAAAGTAACTAATCACTGACTAAGTCTAAGTAACTAATCACTGACTAAGTCTTGTCGTTCACACCCCCCCGCAGTTGCATCATCGACCGGAGCGATGTGTAAACTGGACTTGAAGTTGTTGAACAAGGGAGAAGGAAGACCTTTGGTCATGATATCTGCAAATTGGTGCGCAGAGGGAACTCGCAGAACTCTGAAGGCGCCAATTTGAACCTTCTCGCGAACAAAATGAACATCAAGCTCGACATGCTTGGTGCGACCATGATGGACTGGGTTCTCCGAAAGGTAGACGGCGGAAACATTATCACAGTAAATGATTGTGGCCTTGTCAACAGGAACATAAAGCTCGCGAAGAAGATTGCGCAGCCAACAGCATTCGGCAGTAGCATTGGCGACGGCACGATATTCCGCCTCGGCGCTGGAGCGAGACACGGTGGGTTGCCGCTTCGAGGACCAGGAGACCAATGAGCCACCGAGGAACACACAATACCCAGAGGTAGAACGGCGAGTGTCAGGGCAACCCGCCCAATCGGCGTCGGAGTAGGCAGTGAGAGTGCATCCTGGCGCGGCGTGAAGATGTAATCCATGACCTGCAGTGCCACGAAGGTAACGAAGAATTCGTTTGACGAGATTCCAGTGACTATCACGTGGGGCATGCATGTGTAAGCAAGCTTGATTGACAGCATAGGACAGGTCAGGCCGGGTGATGGTGAGATATTGGAGAGCTCCAGTGATGCTACGGTAGAAGGTAGGATCAGGCAGGAGGTCACCAGCATGAGAAGAAAGTTTCGGACTAGTATCAATCGGAGTGGTGGCAACCTTGCAATTGGACATGCCGGCGCGGTCGATAATGTCGTCGGCATACTGGGCTTGAGTGAGGAAGAAACCACGAGGGGTGCGAGTCACTTGAATGCCAAGGAAGAAGCGTAAGGGACCCAAATCCTTTAGAGCAAATTCAGTACGAAGGCGAGCGATGACGCGCTGAAGAAGTCCTTGGTCCGATGCCGTAAGCACAATGTCGTCCACATAGAGAAGAAGGTAGACCATGTCAGTGCCATTTTTGTACACAAAGAGGGAAGAGTCGGAACCAGTGGCAGTAAAGCCAAGCTGACGAAGGAACCCACTGATCCGTTCAAACCAGTTCATGGAGAACTGGCGAAAACCATAAAGAGATTTGACAAGAAGACAGACATAATCGGGTGAGCGGCGTCAGCGACGGCCACTGGCCGGTGATGAGACACACGCTCAGCGAGATCCCGTGCAAGAACGTTTTTGCGTTGACGCTGTGGTGGATCGCCAGCCCTCGACGCAGCCAAATGCAAGACCGCGGCGGATGGACGCCGGCTTGACAACCGGAGAAGGTTTGATGAAAATCCACGCCGTGCGTTGATGGAAGCCACGGACAACCCAACGTGCTTTTGCGGCGCCGAGAGAACCGTCCGGATGAAGCTTGTTCTTGAATATCCATTTGCGGAGATGAGATGGACACGGGTGGACGAGGCACTAAGGTCAGTGCCGTTGGCAATCAAAGCATCATATTAAATCACGCATCGCGCGAGCCAAGCCGGATCACGCAGGCAGCCCGAATCAAGTCGGAGGCGGGAGGACGCGAGTCGGCAACGATGGCGTGTTGGGATTTGGCCGAACAATGCCCGCACGACGCCGGGTAATCATCGGATGAGGTGGCGGAACGGGGCGTGGCGAGGCGTGCGGAGGTATGGCGGTGGGCACGTGAAGGCGGCTCGCCGGGTGGAGCACAGGGAGAGGACGGCGGTGGGCGCGAACCGAAGGACGGCGCAGCAGGCAATGTGGGCGAAGGGGGCGTGGGTAACACGAGAGCAGGTGGAGGCGCGCGTGGCGGCACGGCGGAAAGCGTGCGGGGTGGTAAACCACGGCGAGAGTGCTGGTGGTGACGCGGCTGTGGAATGGGCGCCTGATCCTCGGGGGGCGGAGGCGGTGTCAGAAGAGGAGCAGCAGGTGGAGATGAGGGCTGTGCAAAAGGAAACACGTCCTCATCAAAATAGACGTGACGAGAGACGAGCACACGTTTGGAGACAGGATCATAACATTTGTAGCCATGGTGATCGGCCGGGTAGCCTAGAAAGACGCACGAGACAGAACGTGGGGCGAGCTTGTGAGCAGCAGTGGCCGCCGTGTTGGGAAAACAACGGCAGCCGAACACGCGCAGGTGTGTGTATTCTGGGGGGCAGCCAAAAAGGAGAGCAAAAGGCGTATGGTTGCGGCGAGGCTGACAAGGACGCCGATTGAGCAGATATGTAGCGGTCGCTAGTGCATCAGGCCAAAACGAAGGAGGAACAGAGGCGTGGAAAAGTAAGGTACGGACACTATCATTGAGAGTGCGAAGAACGCGCTCGTCACGACCATTCTGCTGTGAGGTATAAGGACAGGTGAGACGCAGCACAATGCCATGAGCGGAGAAGAACTGGCGAGCGGCAAGGTTGTCGAACTCTTTGCCGTTGTCAGTTTGAAAACTAAGAATGGGCAGCTGAAATTGGGTATGAACAAATGCATGAAACGAGATGAGGGTGGGAAGAACGTCAGATTTGTGGCGAAGGGGAAATGTCCACACATAATGCGAATAATCATCCAAGAGAACAAGGTAGAATTTAAAACCGGAATTACTCATAATAGGGGAGGTCCAAACATCACAATGCAGGAGATGAAATGGCATGCTGGCTACATTATTGGAATCAGAAAACGATAATCGGACATGTTTGCCGAGCCTCTGAAACGCAGTGTGGTGGCGGACTTGGAGCAGTATAATATGAGCGGAGAAGTCGATGCAGGACGATTGGCGGGATAGCTCAGCGGGCATGCCAGAGACTGGAGTCAACGTCGGCGAGAAGAGCAGAGTGGTCGGTGGCGGCGGTGGACAAGGCGATAGCGGCAGAGGGTACAACTTCATGGGAAGAATCACAATGAGCGAGACCGTCTTGGTGCGAAGATCCTTGATAGAAAAACCCCATGGATCAAATTCAACAGACACAGAGTTATCACGGGTGAGAGAACGGACAGAAATCAAATTCTTAATGATATTGGGAGCAACGAGAATATTATGCAAACGAAGAGAACCAGAGGGAAGAGGAAAAGCAGTATGGCCAGACTGATGAACAGGAATAACATGGCCGTTGCTGACAACGACGTGTTGAGGAACAGGAAGAGAGACAAGGAAGAAAGCAGCACGGGTCGTGACCATGTGAGAGGACGCGCCAGTATCTAAGAACCAGTCGCTACCGCCGCTCTGAGGTTGCTGAAGGGACATGCCGTGAAGAGCCTGGAGGAGTGCTGGAGGCGCCGGTGTGGCAGGAGAAGCCGAGGTCATGGCTGCCAGAGCTTGGGTGGGCGCGACGCCAGGGCGCGGACCAAGCACACCGGCGGTCTGGGGGCGCCAAGCAGGGAACGGCCAGGCCTGAACAACGCCTTGCCATGGGTTGTAGGTGGACGTCCACGGCGGCAGGCCAGGAGGCGGGGCTGGGGCAGACGAGCCAGCGGCCGGGGCAGACGGTCGGCCGCGAGAATCATGAGCCTTGCGCTTCTTGCGTCGGGGGTCACTGCTGTGACCGGAGGGGGTGGAGTGGGATGCCAGAAGAGCAGTATGCGCCTCCATCTTCAAGGTGTTGCGTAGCCTGTTCTCCTCTTGAAGAAGATAGGAGCGAGTGTACAGAAAAGAAGGGGGCGGTTTCTTATCAGTGAGAACAGTGATCGCCTGGCTGAATTTGGAGTTGAGGCCGCGAAGAGTGTTGACGACGAGCGCATGGTCGGAGACGGGGGCGCCGACGTCGTGAAGGGTGTCTGCAAGACGCTTGAGCTTGCCACAATATTCCGTGATGGAAAGGTCGCCTTGGTACAATGAGTGGAATTCTGCCTGGCGTGAGCGGTCTTATTGGAAGGAATTGTCGAGGAAGATGCCGTTGATCGCCGTCCAAAGGGTGTAGGCAAAGGCATGGGGACGGTACACGGTGTCCATGATGTCTTTGGCAATGGTGGTGTAGAGCCAGGACACGATGCAGGCATCGATCTGAGTCCATTCGACGTCGTCGCGCATGAGGAGGACGTCAAACGAGCCGTCGATGTGGTTGGCGAGGCCGAACTTCTGGAAGGTCAGCTCGAAGAACGTGCGCCATTGTCGATAGTTGGACTCAGCAATATCAAGAATCTCAGGGACATGGGCACGAATGTTGATGAGGGCGACGCTGGAGGCAGCCAACGGAGGAGCAGGCGAGGTCACGAATGGATTAGAGGTGTGCGCGGAGGTGCCAGTGGAGGAGGAGGAAGGGCTGGCCATGGCGCACGGGAGAGCAGCGGAAGAAATCGGTATGGATCGGAAAGATCACTGATACCATGTAAGAGTAGAATGTTCTGCACTGTATTCAACTCAGAGATCAAACAGATATACAAAGCCAGGACGTGGCCAACGGCCTGCCTGGATACACGGCCGGAAGGCCAGGAGATCTAACAGCAAAGTAACTAATCACTGACTAAGTCTAAGTAACTAATCACTGACTAAGTCTTGTCGTTCACAGTTTTCCCCACTCCACCAATTCCGACTATGGGAATAACCGTAGGATTCCACAGGTCGGAATCAGTATTGTTGTGTGTTACACGAGTGTAACGCACCTTGTTGCGCATTTCTCTTGGGTAACGTGCAACCGCTGAATCTACTTGGTTCTCATCAAGTAGATCAATGTTCTGAAGGGTCTCAACAATCCATCCCTTATGAGAAATTTGCATTGTGCCAGCTTCTTCCCTACCTTCAAGTGATGCCGCCACATAATGGGCATCATCCAGTACCATGTCTAATATCATAGCGATTTCCTTATCACGACCTATGACAAAGGCACCATCAGGAGAAGACTTACTTTCGCTTCTGGAGTCATCGGAGGGCAAGGAAGAGTTCTCTTTATTCAGGTCAGTTGACTGAGACTCTTCCAAATTTGGCATATCAATAATAGATCCACCTCCTGCACATATGCTAGCAAGTCTGCCGATCGTGCACTTCATTCTAAGGAGATTTTTATTATCAGAACGAAGCCAATCTATAACTTGAGAGGTGGCGACGTTACGGATTCCAAGTGAAGCATGAGAGGCTTCAGATTCACCAGTGTTCACCTCATTCTCCATGTACTCCAGTAGTTCTTCTGCCTCGTTAGTAGCCTTGTTTAACCGCCACAACCATTCAGCCACAGCTAACTCTTTGCCAGGCTTGACATGAAGCAGACGCTCCCCGTGGAGGATCTGGACCTTGTCCTCCAACAAATCAAGCATCTTCATGGTACCTTTGTAGGAACCACTGTCGTTGCACAGGTGGGAACGCAGCTTCTGCACCACTTTGCCGATCGCCGCCGACACAAGCAAGCAAGGAGCAGGATGTCCAACTCCAGCTCCTCGATCCATCGACTTCCCCCTGCAAAGATTCTGAGAACTTGTTTCAAGAAAGAGGGGGGCTCAGATGGCGTTGACCCCAACAGCACTAATTATATAGCCTCCAGTGCACTCATCCGTGTAGACTGAAGGCCTTATTAGGCTATATAAGCCATTATTAGATCTGGGCCTTTCTTGGTTACTGTTGGAACGCTGCCACTTAGAATGCCCTGTACATCATGGCCAGCGTTTTCAGTAAAACTTCGCATTAGAGTACATCGCTCTGAGTGTATTGAATGAACAGTCATCAATAAGCTCGCCTCAATGGATAAAAATTGCTTCGGGGTACGAAATCATCAGATGGTCAGAACATAGGCAAACCTAGTTTTCAGATCTTGATTTGGTATATTTCCCTCTTTAAGCAGACTTCTGCTAACCGTGACGGCTGTCGCACCGAAATCAACCATAACTTACAGAAAACGATGACCTGTGACAGAAGCCTAACCTGTGGATGCAGATTTCTGGCTAGAATTCCAATCTTCTGTTCGGCTGTTCCAGTTGGTGTCAGCGGACCTTTTTTGTGCTCGCTTTCTTTTTTGTGCCCGCTTTCTTTCGTCTGCTTTTCTCACTTAATCCCGCTTTAGCCATGTTGTTCTTTCGATTTCTGGATTTTTTTCTATTTTTAATGTATGACAAAGCTCCTGCCGTTTATTTTAAAAAAAAAGAACTCCAATCTTCTACCCAAATCAACTATAAAATAATAATACTTGAGAAGTATCTTGTTTTTCTTGTAATGCTAACATAATTTTTTTTAAAAAAACATCGAATGACATAGTAAAACTTACTGAGAGGTACTTCTATGCTTTTCTTTTTGACGGTTGCTTTAATATTTGTGCAACTTGTATGGAAAGGCTTAAAGCACTTACACCTGTGCGATGTTTCAGATGATCGTTACTTCTCAAGGTATACAACTATATGTAACTCAACAAAGAGTAATCTTGTTAGAGGTGTAAATGCCAAGTTCAAAGCATCTGGATTGTATTGCCATTTATGTGAATGTATGGTATATGAGAAATCTTGGGCCATTCATATCCATGAACCTTCTGACATTGTTGCTCCAGTACATCCGAACCTCCAGAGATATGAAGTTCATTTGGATCATCTGGCAGGCCATTCAGCGGTAGCGAGTGGAGCTGGCAGCAATCATTCAGGATGATCTTTCTCAGATTAAACATAATATTTAGGTTAGAAGGAAGATGCAACAGGCCGCGGCATGAAGAAAACTGGATCTTGTAGAGTATCCACACCATGGGTATCTGCAAGACAGGCCTGCGAGGCCCAACTAAACAAGATTGGGCCGGGTCGGCTGCAGGGAAACAGAAGCTACCAGAGATGCGCCAAAGCGTGTGAAATAAGGAAGCCTTGAAGATAGCAACTGATCCGGATTAGGTAGGATACGATTGTAATCAAAGCCGTTACCAAATGGATAGATACAGGAGATATAATCCCCACTTTGTATCCGACCAGGACTCTCTTTTGTAACCGCCCTCCTCTACTATATAAAGGGAGGGACGGGGGAAGATCATCATACGATCTCATCAGCAAATTAGCTAGCCACAAATAATTCCAGAGGATAGGACTAGGGTATTATCTCCTCCGCGAGAGCTTGAACCTGGATAATTCTCTTGTCTTGTGTTACCATCGAGTTTGGATCCAACGTCTAACCCCGTTTTCATTATTGCCGACAATAAACGTCGACAGTTGGCGCGCCAGGTAGGGGCTGCGTTAAAATCAATCTCAGCAAGCTCGATGGCCTCCGTCATTGGAATCATCATAACCTTTGCTCCAGCCCAGGCATTCCGTTTCAGAAACCTGGACTTCGTTGCCGACGATCTTGGCAAGCTCGTTCTTTCAGATTCGGATCAGATCCAATCTGGAAGTAATTCCGTCGCTCTCCTAGCCGGGCAGCCACTCGGATTAGGGACAGGCGTGGCCATCTGTCATGACGACCGGGACGACCGTAGAAACCCACACCGTCGCGACATGGGCGATAGCGAGGACTGCCGAGTCAAATCACCTTCATGCAAGATGATGTAGGCAGAAAGCAAAAGGTCTTCGAAGAACTACAGAAATGTGAATATATTCCATTCAAGGATCGCATGAGGGCTGGTGCTGTTGTTTGTACAGAGACTAACGAATACTCATACCAGAGGTACCCCACAGCAAGGCCTCGATCGGGTCATGAGGGACCCTTCGTCCGCTGTGAGTGGTTCCGCGAGAGCGCCGACCAGGCCGCGGGTCAGACTCTTTGTGGCCCACAGGCAGACTTCGGGTCGGGACTTCCGAGAGCTCCAACCGGGCCGCAGAACGGGAGTGCACGCAGCCTCCGACGTCAGGGCCTCGGCAAGGTCCCGCCCCAGCAACTCTGGTTACGTCGTCGACCGACCTCGAAATTGGTCAACCGCCGTAGGCGTTCCTTCCCAAGGCAACACCAGAGACGCCGCCCACGCAACGCCTACTCGACAACCGCACAGAGGACAGAACGTGTTTCCCAACGGCATCGCCAGCTAACCCTACCGATAGGGCATAGCTGGCTGAACCTGCTAACCCATCATGACATACGCAGGGACCTGTCAACTCCAAAGATCGCAAACCCGATCGCCAAGGATAATGTGCCCTAGTCGCTCCTCTCTCCCAAGCCTCATGTAACCTGCTCTCTTCGCCTATATAAGGAGAGGCGGGACCTTTAGGGAGGGGCTCTCTCTTTTTCATGAACCAAAAACTCCCTCCGTCTACCTAGCATCCGGCTCGCTCCCCCGATCCGAGCGGTCGGTCGAAGCTCTCGAGCTCACCCGCGCAGATGAGCGCTAAGGGCCTATCCTTAGTCCTCGCATGTAATCCGCCATACCCCGATCAACGAGGTCCTCCGCCACAAACTGGAAGTAGGAACGTTCAGCCCGAACCAGTATACATCTGAGACTCCTCTGCCCGATAGAGTGTGTGTTCGAGACTCCATGAGTCAACCATCAAGGAGAGGGGACGCGCGGCCCCTTAACCTACAAATACGTCACGGTTTTACAAACGCAAGCGGTTAGCGCTACCGGTAGGGGCTCGTAAGGCCATCATCTTTGTGTCCGGATCCCCAATCATCTCTTTGATGGCTTCTTCCGCCTGCGACGGCGCGTTCTTGACGCGGAGCCGGATCGGGATCTTCTGGAAGTACATGCAAAGCGGGCCGAAGGAGGCGGCTCCCGTTCACCACCCAAAGGGGTGTCCGCAGCCGCCACGCCACTCCAAGGATCCCCGTGGGGAGGACCCTTCACCGCTATGAAGGGTCCCCAACTCGGCACCGTTCGACCTGAAGATCCAGATGGTGACATTGCACCGACGCACGGAGTATGGAAGGGATTAGCGCCTGACCAAGGACTGCGCTGCAGCGCCCGCGGCTCCTAAAGGCTATGGTGATTCAGCGGGTGTTACTCATGAAGGAAAGAGGCAAGATATTAAGAAAGATGTCCAAAAAACATCGCACCACATAAAAACAAAAGAAAGCGGAGGCGCCAGGAGGTTCCTTAGCCGGAGGCGTCATCACCATCCGAGCCATCGCTGCTCATAACGACGTCCCCTTGCGCCGCAACCTTCTCTGCTGCCGCTCGCACCCTGGCTCGAATCGGGCTCGCGTCCCCTTCGATCCCGGCGACGGCCGCCATCGGTCGAGAAGTAGCGTCGCGGTTGTAGCCAGCGATCACGTTCAAGTGGCGTCGGCGACGGCCTCGCCCGCGAACAGGAGCTTCGCAGACAAGGCCCGGCAGTCGGCGATGGCGTCGACCGCTGGTGAGGCAGCGGGCATACCCCGTCGGGTATGGTCCAGCGCCCCTCAAATTTCACCCCAAGCGGCTTCAGCTCCTCCTATGCTCTCAAGGGGCGAAGCATAAGCGGAAGGGCTCATGCGAGGCCCGCAGCTCTTCAAGATTCGGCGCCAGCTCCGTCTCGGCCGGCTCGAGCAGCTGCGGCTGCGTCTCCTTGCGCTTCTTAGCGAAGCTCCTCCAGCTGGCCGGGCAAGGGCCTGCTCATTGCCGCCTCGCCAAGAAGGGAAGTGGCCCTCGCAATATGGGCGTTGAGAGGCCTCAGCCAGCGCCAATGCGGCCAGCAGATCCGTCGTCCCGCCGCCGCCAAGGAGGGTGACCAGAGCGTCGGAGGACATCAGCCGCGCCACCTGCGTCCGTCTCCCCCGTCGCGGCGACCGCAGACGGCTGACCCAGACGCAGACCGGAGGCGCTAAGAGAGAAAAAGGAAAACGGCCCGACGTTAGTAAAAGGCGAAATTCGAAGCCACCCCGGGGCCGGCAGTCAAGACTTACCCACGGAGGGGAATCCTAATGCGGAAGGACGACGGAGGCAGCATGACCCTGTCCCCCATCGTGGTACCAGAGGGGCGGCGTCGGCGGGGCCTCTTACGTCGAGGGCCCGCAGTTCGCCACCGCCTCCGCTTCCCCCGCCGTTCGGTCCACCCGCTAACATTATTATCCGCTGTTCGAGATGTCAAGCTACCCTTCTCTCTTGAGCTGAGACAAAGGGGCAGGAAGGGGTGAAGAAGTGGAAACGACGGAAAAGAGTGACGGCCCTCAGATACTCCGTGCGATCTTTTTCAAAAGCGATGGCGGTGGTAAACGCGTCACACAGAGGGTCAGTCGACATCGGCCGCGCCCAGGCGACGCGACGCACTCTCCATCCCTCTGTGGGCGATCGAGATCTGAGGCGACAGGGCGTTGCTTCAGGCGAACCGCGCATTTAACCCTTGACTTCGCCATCGACGAATCGCAAGCAAAAAGACGGGCTGA
The DNA here is from genome assembly GCA_036346375.1 of Guadua angustifolia. NCBI lineage: Eukaryota > Viridiplantae > Streptophyta > Magnoliopsida > Poales > Poaceae > Guadua > Guadua angustifolia. The sequence goes on along the minus strand of CM070512.1, from coordinate 15,672,862 downwards.
ACAAATCCGGCGTTTCCAACATGCGGAACAAAAAGATAAGACAGTCTTTTCCTCAAAAACTTCTTCCGCAATTGTTTTTTCATTCCGAATTTGAAGCACCGTGAAGCAATCACAAGCTCGGCCCCCGCGCACCGCTCGGGGGCTGCAAGCCCACACACTTTCACGGGTCGGGTGACCGGGTCGGCTACATGGTCCTCCCTGGCGGTAACCCACTCGACCCGAGCACTACGGCCTACGCTCCAGCGGCTATGGTTGCGAAGTAGTGCTCTGTGGAAGAAGGAAGTACCCATGCGGTGCGACCCGTAGCGATCAGAACACTCTTCTCCGCAGAAAGCAGACAAGCGACTTATACCGAGATTCCTACACTCACGCTGAAGTCGAGCAATCTGTCGGCCATCGATCCTCCCTAGCGGTGGTCCCTCAGACTGAAGCGCTTATGGCCTCGCCCAGTGCTCTGATTTGCAGTAGTGCATCGGAAGAAGGAAAGACCAGTGGTACGATCCGTGGCCGGTCGGGAACGCTCCTGCCCCGCGGCAAGTGCAAGAGAACACTTCATTCCCAAGCAAAAACTTCTTACTATCCGAGCTTTCCTAAAAAGATTTCAACATATTGACCTGTGCTTATATAACCCCCGCGGTCTTCTAAGCCACGGCCATCGGATGTTCATCATCCCTGGGAAGCACGAAGAATAAGAATCGGACCAGCGGGATAATCCGAGTAGCCATTTGGTTCCCCCACGACGGTACCTACCGAAGCGCGTGCTGGCTGGACACACATCGATCGATCGCTTGCCGATCAAAGCATCGCGTGTCCCGTCGCAAACGCCACGACAAGCCGCCGGTAAGACGTACCGCCCCCCCGATCATTTCGTTTCGCATTTAAATTCCCGCACGGACATTAAATGCTTGCAGAGATGTCGGGGTGTCACTCCGGGCAAAAACACCCCGTGACCTCTTGACCATCGCCTCCAGGTTGGCTCAAACCGACCCAAGGCAGGAGGAAAAGTCCACCAGGCCTTTGTGGCCTCAAGGTGGCGAGAAGGCTTGAATGCCTGACGAATAAGACCTGGCCGCGGGTCCCAAGGGCAGGATCCACCAGATGGATCCCTCGCCGACCCCGGCAGGCAAACGAGTGAGGGGCAAGCTTAAGGCGAACCCTCGGTGGGTCTTTAGTTGGGTTGGCGGACGACCTAATCGCCTTAGCTCGTGTTCGAGACCATACTTCAAACTCTCCATGGAGCTCCGAAAGGGCAAGCGTGACCAGTGCGCCCGAGAGTTCTGAACAGCTCGGGTCGTGCACGGATCGAGTAAAAAAGGTTTTTATGGGTCGCTTCAGTAGTCGGACACCCGACGCAGGATTGTCCGCTCGAGGTCGCTTGACCTCCGTGGCCCTCGGATAACCCGTTTGCGGCTCCACGAGCACGGTGTTCGGCCGACGTAGGCAAACACGCGTCTACTCACCCCCTCCAGGTCCCACACTGCGGACGAGGCGATATCGTGGGATCGACAGCAGTGGCCTCTCCTCTCGCAGATCACCTCGCCCGACGAGGACTCGAGACGGATGCCCCCCGCCTAGCTCCGGCGTTAAACCAGCACGTCTAACACGCCCAGCTACGGCGTAAAAATAGCACTAACACGCCCAGCTACGGTGTAAAAATAGCACTAACACGTCTAGCTACGGCGTTAAAAAAGCACTTGGGAACGGAACCTCTCGCGAAGGCATCCGGACCTCCTGCCGATCACGGCGCGTCTAGCTCTGACGTTAAAAAGCACTCTGGGCGGAACCTCTCGCGAAGCATCCGGACCTCCCTGCCGATCACGGCGCGTCTAGCTACGACGTTAAAAAGCACTCGGGAGCGGAACCTCTCGCGAAGGCATCCGGACCTCCCTGCCGATCACGGCCGCGTCTGGCTACGACGTTAAAAAAGCACTCGAGAATCGGAACCTCTCGCGAAGGCATCCGGACCTCCCTGCCGATCACGGCCGCGTCTCGCTATGACATAAAATGAGCACCCAGGCGTTCGCACCAACCCAAGTTGGTCGGGACCACCTAGCAAAGAAAACCCCCGACCGGCTCTACGACCCGCTCGGGGGCTCGGGGGCTACACCCACCGGGTGTGCTCGCGTGCCCCCGGACGAAAAGGATCGACCCAGCTGGGCGGATCCTGCGCTACATAACGAAACCCACTACTCTACGGCGTGGTCAGAAACATCGAAAGGGTCGCAAGAATAGAAGCCCCAAGCAAGCAAAAAGATGACTACGTTCGAACAATGCATGGGGTAACATTCAACTATTGTCCGCCTCCCAAAAATCGGAAGAGGGCGAAAACAAGCAAGAAAACAAGAAGAGCTAGGCGCCGAGCGTATGCCGGACCGCCCGGACGAGGGCGTCCCTCGCCTAGGCGAGCTTTGGGAGGGTGCCGATCAGCGCATCAACAACGGCAGCGGCATCATGATCGATGGCGTCGAGCCACACCTGTTCCGCCATGGCAAGGTCGAAGTCCTCCCAGAGCTCCACGAGGAAGGCCTCCTCGTCCTTAGGCGCCAGCGGCGCCTCATCCCCGAAACTAAACGTCACTGGCTGATGTCCGTAGTCGGAAGAGGGCGATCGAGAAGAAGCCATGGCAGCCCCCGAGCGTTCCGGAGAGATCAAAGATCTGGAAGGGGAGCAACTATTCAGACCCCCGCTTCCGAGCCGCCTTATAGACACTCGGTGCGCGGAAGCCGAGCAGACCCAAGTTAAGGAGGGCATGGGAAGTCGAGGCGTCGCCGCGCCTGCGAAGAAAATATGTCGCCGAAATCGAAGGGTCCATCCGGGAACGCCCCGCGTTTCCGGTCGGCCCCGGGGGTTACTGACGAATACTTATACCAGAGGTACCCCACAGCAAGGCCTCGATCGGGTCATGAGGGACCCTTCGCCTGCGTCGTGGTCTGCGAGAGAGCGCCGACCAGGCCGAGGGTCAGACTCTTTGTGGTCCATAGCCAGACTTCGGGTCGGGACTTCCGAGAGCTCCGACCGGGCCGCAGAACGGGAGTGCACGCAGCCTCCGACCAGCTGTTGGTCGGGGCCTCGGCAAGGTCCCGCCCCAGCAACTCCGGTTACATCGTCGACCGACCTCGAAATTAGTCAACGCCCGTCGAACGAGGCGAGCGGAAGCGATGGCGTTCCTTCCCAAAGGCAACACAGAGACACCGCCACATAGCGCCTACGCCGACAACCGCGACAGAGAACGAGGCGTGCCTTCCCAATGAAGCATCGCGACTAACCCTACCGATAGGGCATAGTGGCTGAACACGCTAACCCATCATGACATACTGTGAGGGACACATCAACTCCGAAGATCGCAAACCCGATCGCCAAGGATAATGTGCCCTAGTCGCTCCTCTCTCCCAAGCCTCATGTAACCTGCTCTCTTCGCCTATATAAGGAGAGGCGGGACCTTTAGGGAGGGGCGCTCTCTTTTTCACAAACCAAAAACTCCCTCCATCTACCTAGCGTCCGGCTCGCTCCCCCGATCCGAGCGGTCGGTCGAAGCTCCCGAGCTCACCCGCGCAGACGAGCACTAAGGGCCTGTCCTTAATCTTGTCTTTTTTTTTGTTACAAGTGATTAGCAGAAAGTGGAATAAATCAAAGCCAAACAAATTACTTGTACTAATTTCACATAAGTTCATTCCATATATACGCTCTTGTTAGAACTAGCTTCATGAAAAACAAAAACCAATGCAAGAGATTTGCTTAGATCTGGAAATTAGGGTTAGAAGTGTTGGTAGTTAACCTATGTAGGAGGAGTACGAGGTGTGCGTAGACCCTCTATGGACACGGTGCAGCTCCTTGACACTGACTTGTGGGCCAAGGTCCTTTGCTGGTGGTCCTGTTGGCTCGCCGCTCATGGACACCGTGGATCACGGGATCGTCGCTTCGTGGATGCTGGGTCGCCGTGCACGCCGAGGCATGGACGCTGGTCGTCGTGGGCGTTAGGGTCGTGGATGCGCTTGCCGCTTTGAGGATTGCGCCATGGACGCTAGGCTCCTCGTGTCGAGCACCTTGAACACGAGATCGAATGTGAGATTTCGAGGGCTTCGTGAGATGGGAGAGTGGGGTATAGCGGTGGCATTTCATGGGTAAATACCCATAGCTTGAAGGTTACTTTCATTTGGGTGTGCGGATCCCCACGAAGCTACTATTTGGTCGCTCCTCCACCCACATTCATTTTCACTTGAGCGCTTCGACTGGATCCGTGAATCTGATTTCGAGGAGCCAGTGTGTTCGGCTGGGCTTGGGCCACTCTAGCTGAGAAGTCGGGGGGAGGAGCAGTACCAAACGACCCCTAAGATCGAGCTCTTTTAGGTACACTAAATTCTATATAAACTATTTATTTTTTATCTAGTAGATCAGATCAGTTAGAACTTATTTATACATCCTCTAGTAATAGAATAGTAAAAATATTCTTAATAAATCAACGGCTAGATCTAATTTCTACTGCTTACTTTATACTACCAGTACAATACACCATAAAATTTCTCATATAAGATAGAAGATGAACGACGATTACTTGTTCCTTCGTGTACTTTTAAGATATATACAATTTATATTAGAAGTGTGGTGCATTGAAACACTACTAAAAAACAGTACTTCATGCGAATCACACCGATGTTCCGTAACTCGATCAGATGAGTAAAAACGGTCATCGATACAAATACAATCTTGTACACGCAGCATATCTTTGGCAGATTGCAACAATACACGAGATCACATGCAGTACAAATGGAACGTTTCTTCTGCTTCTGCAATGTGTAGCTTCTGCTTCTGCCAGATTCTCATGAGATTACTGAGAAGAAGTGAAAACCGTGTTGTTTCTCAAAGTCCACAGGTTACAAGTACCATCACTTCTTCAAGTGCAGCTGACTAAAACATCGACTTTGCTGGGAGCAACAATGAACCAACTAGCTCGCCTTTATGTTTGCACAAGTTAGTTTGCATCATCACGTGCGACTCTCCCATTGCAAGAAACCTGATGGCGTTCATAGGAAAACCAGCTTCTCCATGGGAGAATCGGTGAATGGTATACAAGTAGAAAGAAAACCAGGCCAGCTCCAGCAAATAGAAAGTTATCGTGCATTTACGAAGACATGGCCAACTGTGAGGAACCTAAACCTGAGAGAAGAAAATGGCAAAGCTAAGTTCAGATTCAAATAATATAGAATTAAATGGGCATTGAATACCCTCTACAGAATGAACAAAGGGGTGTGTGTATGAGACACTACATTGCAGATTCACACGCCTTATGGAGAAACACACATGGTCCCAAAACCAATTGAAATAAAGATCCAAAGTAGGTACTGACCCTTTGAGAAAGGGATGTCGCCCCCAGCGCTCTCGTCCCCCCTTTCACCCCCGTTCCTCGCCCCACCAAAAACCCATAGATCCGAGCCAGATCCGAAACAATCCACCAGCAAATCTTCCAAAGTATCCAAAGATCCTGCCCCTCCACATGTAGATCCACCTTTTCCGGGTTGGAGAGTTCTCGAGGAGCAAGGTCAGGCGTCGAGGAAGGAGATAGAACCGACGGTCTCCAAGGCAGCAGATCTGGGACTACAGGTCGAAGATCGAGTGCAGGACTTAGTTTGCCTCAAGATCCAGCGCATTCAAGGCGGCACGCACTGCAAGACAGGTATCGATGGTGGTAAGACTCAAGAGCAGACCTCTGCGTTAGAAGGAAAAGACTCGGGACAGAGATGCATTCAATTTCAGCAAAGTGAGAGCTATCAAGACCATTACTCAGGGAAACATTCATGGCCAAAACCCGAAGAGCAGATTCGAAAAGCTAGACTCCCGGCCTCTCTAAAGCAGAAATGGATTCAACGAGAGGAGTGTGAAGTTCGGCATCAAAGCCTGATTCAAAGCAGACCCAGTGGGAAGCGGGAAGATATCGAGCGGTCTGCCAGCATTCCCCAAGCCGCTTCGGAGGAAGCCATCAAAAACTTTACGGATGATGGAGAATGGACTCCTGTCAAACCGCGCCATTGGTGGAGAAGACGGCAGGTGCATTCAATTTCTCAAGGTAGCTTCGAACAACCGATTCTCCGACTCAGTGGTTCGGCATTCTTCAAGCGGAAACTGTATGGCAAATGCTTTAACTGCTTGGCTCCAGATCATTTGGCCGGATTCTGCAGTGCGCCGATCAAGTGCTGGAGGTGCCTTCGCTCGGGGCATAAAGCCTTGGCGTGTCCAAGCAGCCGAGCTACCAAAGGCGACACAAATACAGAGGGCCTTAGACTCTTTTCTCAATTGCTCCTGCCCCCTCCTCCCTCCCGCTCCAACAAACGCTCAGCAAGCTCCAGATCTTACAAAGACGCGGTCCTGGAGGGGCACAGCATGGAGGCAAGATACCCTGGAGACCCGAGGGCAAGACCTGCTAGAGCTTGCTGTGCGATTTCGGCTACTGGTGCCATCAAGCGCAAGCGGGATGAACTCATCGACAGGGCGGCTGTTTGTTGGTTCGAGGGGAACAGTCATGACGTCGAGTCTTTCATGGTGGGGGACATGCTTCGAGCCCGTTTCAACCTTGGCCATGGGGACTTTCAACTGCTCAAGCACTTCCCCGAACAGTTTCTGGTTATCTTCGCCGAAGCATCAATCAGGAGGAGAGTGGTGAACGCTGCAATGGTGCACTACCGGGGCCGCGAGTTCAGCTTTGCGGCCTGGTCTGAGCAAAGATATGCGACAAATGTCAACTTTGAGTTCCATGTCAAAGTCTGAATTGAAGGAGTTCCAGTTCACTGTTGGTGCGAAGAAGTTGCGACAAGAGCATTGGGAAAGAGCTGCGCAATTCATTATGTTGAGGAGCGCATTAGGTGCAGGGAACGCACCCGGTCCTTTGATCTTTGGGCCTGGTGTTCGGATCCATGTGAAATCCCGAAAGAGGTGTCCCTGACCGTGATGGAGCCGGACCGGGAGCTTCCCCCTGTCAATGTCCCGCTACCGCAAGTGGAGATCATTCATGACGAGCCTTCTAATATCAAGCGTGGGCAGGTCTTCAACCTGCGCAACCACCTCGAGGTGGTACAAGATCTCTCCTTCCTTCGGGGGCACAGAAGCTTCAGGGGTCTTCACAACCGCAAACGACGCCGGGAGTTCATTTGGGCCTACGGGACCCCAGATGAGGTGGGAGAGAAGAGGGACCGTACTGTTCAAGACAGAGGAAGAGATCTCGGCCACCGCCGCCGTCATGACGATCATGACGATGAAGACCGCAACCGTGAAGACCACCATCGTAGATCACGCAGACACCGAAGCTTGTCCAGCTGGGCTCGTGACTCAAGATGCAGGGGGGGCGCCACAGTGCTTCATGGAAAGGACTCGCCGGTTCAGCCTCACGACGCTACCGACAACAAGCGCATTCTGCAAACAAGACATTCCGAGCGCAGCAGTTGATGGGTCGAAGAACATCTGACCATCTCGTGAAGAAATCTCCACTGGAGCAAGAGAAGAGAAGAGTATCCTTTGATGTACCGCTAGTTTCAGTGCTCAAGGATCAAAACAGGCGTCCAAGAGAGATCCACATCAACTCGAAGAACAAGAAGAATGAAGGGGGCGAAGCGACCAAAGAACAAGATGAAGGAGGGGAGCAACACAAGCGCCCAGGGGAGTTCCACATTACCCCAGAAGACAAAATGAAGGAACGTAACTCCGTCAAGCTGGCACAACTAGGACGTCAGGTAAACACCAAAAATTCTCAGTTGGCCCAGATCTCTTTGCTACATTCACCACTGGTCGGTCCACAACCCCCATTCAATGAGAAAAATAAAGTTCATTTAGATAGATCACCTACTCCTCAGATGCATGTCCTAAATCCTATGCCACCCAGCTGCACGCAACATGGTTTTTGGTATAGTGACTCCCAGGGCGAACCTCTCCCAGATTGGCTAGAGGATCCCAATAGGCCTGTGCAGCAAGACCTTAATGCTCTACATCTTAGCTCCAACATTATAATGTCTGAACTGAACAACAACTCCAACAAAAATCCACAACCTCCGGTCCGGGATACTGACAACCGGCTAGAACTATCCCCACAAGGGCAGACAACCCCCAACAAGAGAGTGGTGCAAGATCTCCAAGCTCTCCAAACTACACAGCTTAGCTCACAGGCTATTCTAGCCCAACCAGAGGGCATAACAGAAACGTCTCAGCAGAAGCCCCTGCAAATCTCACATTGCCTGACACCCCCCAATAGCATTGAAGATCAACAACTTCAAACCCCGCAAGCTATACATTCACAGACAACAACCCCGGAAACTCTTCATTTTCAAAGACCGACAGTCGATGCTCTGGCGGTGAACAAACACTGCAAGACTATTGACTCCCAAGCCGATCCAAGTCCTGTGGGGAATGAAGACAATAGCAGCCCAGCTATGCAGGATTCCCAAACTCTACAAGTCATAGCACCCCAAACGACAATTCCAGAAAATATTGAAACCACATTGGTTGGAGAGCACACTCTAGAAACTATAACACCTGAAGTTGTACCAACAACACCTCTAGGGGGACTAACTACACATGACACACCAACAATCCCAACTACAGGGGGCCTAACTCCTGCTCCCCTTACACAAGCGGGTCTAGAGGACTTCATGCTAGCAGTCTCACACAACCCTCATACACCTATCATACAAAACCCCCCATACCTAAATAATCGGCTAAACTCCAATTCAGAAAACTGTGGTTCAATTTCCAAAGGATACACCCAAAGAAAAAGCATCAGATTAGCGGCAAAAGCGAAAGCGAGAACTGGAACCAACAAGGGGGCAATTACTCTAGCTCAAGAACTACTCGCAGCAAAGCTTAAAGACCTTTCCCCACCGGAACAACAAAATAAACCGCATAATGCCCACTCACATAATGATCTTTTTGAGCAGCTCGCCAGTTTCTTCGAACAGCCAATAAGCAAGGATCAGATGGAGGCAATACTTGAACTGGTGAACCAGACGAAGATCAAGCACAAAGGGGGAAGAAGCGAGTCAAGAAATTTGGGCCCAAGGGCGACAATTCGCCGAAGATCGAAAGGCGATGGCGCCACCTGAAGAGGAGGATGTTTTTTACTCATGCAACAAGATGAGATATGGCAAACTCAAAGCAGCCGAAGAATAGCTACGGCCGCTCCCTTTAATTATTATGTTAGTTTATCTGTCGTTAATGGTAAAACAGCCGAACCAGATGATGCTGGCTTAGGGTATTCTGGAGATCTTAACTGCTGTTGGTTATGTGATCTTCGCCTTTTATCTCGGTTCTGGATGGTCCAGGATTTCCTGGTGCTGTCTGTGATGTCGACTAATATGTTAGGCTTTCTGGTGCCTTATGTGGTGGTGCTAGAGGTTATGTATTCTGGAACTAGAGGTTATGACAGGTCGAGCTGTGGTGCTAGAGCTTATGAAATGTCGACTATTATCTTATGTATGCTAGTGCCTTATTCTGGTGCCCTATGTACCCCAACTGTTGGGCACTCTGCCCTTTATGAAGTGGTGTTACTATCGTCTAATGCGTGCAAAGTGTAATATTCTGTCATGGAATGTCAAAGGTCTAAACAATCCGACCAAAAGAGAGAGCACCAAGCAATTGATCCAATCAACTGGCGCTACAATTGTTTGCCTCCAGGAAACGAAAATAGAAAATTGGACTACAAGCTTGCTAAAGGAAACCCTAGGTGCGAGATTGGCCAACCAGTCAGTCTATATACCGTTCAATGGCGCTTCAGGCGGAATCCTTTTGGTGGTCTGGGATGATCTATATGACCTTAGTAATACTAGAACCACCCAAAACACAATCACTGCGACTTTGACATCGCGATATGATGAGTTGGCCTGGGACATTATTGGAGTATATGGGCCACAAACGAATGAGGAGAAAATAAATTTCCTCACTGAGTTAGAAGAGCTGAGTGAAATGGTACTGTCGCGGTGGTTGACCTTAGGGGACTTCAACCTCATCAGACAGGTTAGAGAAAAGAATAGAGGATCGATAATTCACATGGAACTTCATCAATAGAATGCAACTTCTTGAACTGGACCTTCAGGGTCGCCAATTCACATGGACAAATGAACAACACCCCACCATGACAAGAATAGACCGTTTCCTAGCTACAACGGAATGGCATGAGGTATTCCCAAATGCGGATCTGTGCGCTCTGGCTTCTATGACATCTGACCACTGCCCCCTCCTTATGCAAGGAGATGCAAACTTCGAGTATTTCAGAGGATTTCGCTTCGAGGCTTGCTGGACTTCGTTGCCAGGATTCCTGGAAACGGTTGCGCAATCCTGGAACCAACCAATCCACACTTCGGATTCGATCCTGCGATTGTACATCAAAATGAACAGAACTGCTAAAGCATTAAAGCGTTGGAGGAGGAAAATTTTCACGATCATTACTCTTCAAACAGCTCTCATTCAAGTCACGCTCGCAATACTAGAATGCTCACAAGAAAGACGCTCGCTATCGCACAATGAAATAGAGCTCCAGAAAACACTCAAAACCAAATTGCTAGGCCTGGCAGCAATACAGAAAGCAAGAGCGAGACAGCATTCAAGATTAACTAATATCAAGCTGGGGGACGCCAACACACGTTTTTTCCATCTGATGGCCAGTTCGAGGCGAAGAAGAAACATGATTCGGGTCCTCCAGAAAGAAGACCGAATAATGTTTGAACAGCAGGACAAACTAAAGGAAGCTTACGAATACTTCAAAACGGTGTTGGGTGACCGCGGGATAAGGGACAAAGCTCTCCTTTGGGGGTCCTTGGGCTACTCTGCAAGGGACCTCACTGACCTAGAAACCATCATCACTGAAAACGAAGTGACTAGCATCATCCAGGATCTGCCGACACAAAAATCGCCAGGACCGGATGGATATATTGGTCTGTTTTACAAAGCATGCCTCCACATCATCAAAACTGACCTAATGGAAGCGATCAAGGCCTTCTTCGAACTACGTCATGACAACCTGGAAAAGTTAAATGTGGCGAACATCATTCTGATCCCGAAAACAGAAAACGCAGATAGATTGGAAGGTTTCCGGCCAATTAGTCTTATTAACAGCTTCATGAAGATCATCACTAAGATCCTCGTGAACAGGCTTGCGCCCAGACTGGATGAATTGGTCTCGGTCTCACAGAATGCTTTCATCAAGAAAAGATGCATCCATGACAATTTTTTATATGTCCAAAGAGTTATCCGCCAACTACACAAAGACAGAAAGCCGGCTCTCTTCATCAAACTAGACATTTCAAAAGCATTCGACTCCCTAAACTGGTCATATCTTCTAGAGGTGCTCCAGGCCCTAGGCTTTGGCCACAAATGGCGCGAATGGGTTGCTGCAATCCTCAGGACCTCATCCTCGCGGATCTTAATCAATGGTCAACCGACTGAGCCAATAAGACATGCACGCGGGGTGAGACAGGGCGATCCGTTGTCTCCATTGCTATTCATCCTTGCAATTGACCCGCTACAAAACTTGCTCGAGTTGGCAGCGACTCATGGGATCCTCAAACCGGTACTTCCGACAAATGAGAGACTAAGATGTTCACTTTACGCCGATGATGCGGGGATATTCTTAAATGCAGATGCGGGCGAGCTGATGGCCCTTAGCCATATATTGGATATTTTTGGCAGATGCTCTGGCTTAAAAATCAACATCTCCAAAACGGAAATTTACCCGATCAGATGCCAAGAGAACCTCGTGCAGGACCTGTTGAATGTTTTCCCTGGGAAACTCGCAACCTTCCCAGGGAGGTACCTCGGTCTACCTTTACACACCAGACAACTTAGAAGGATTGAAATACAACCATTGATTGATAAAATAAGCAATAGACTGGCGGGATGGCAAGGTAAACTGCTTTCAAAGGCAGGAAGAGAGACCCTTGTTAATTCGGTGTTAACATCACAACCGATATATCATTTGACGGTTTTTCCAGCCAAAAAGTGGCTCATCACATGCATCGACAAACTAAGAAGAGGTTTTCTGTGGACAGGGAAAGAGCCTGCGAGATGTAGTGGAGGACACTGCCTAATTAAATGGCCCATCACCTGCAGGCCAAAAAACAAAGGGGGGCTTGGTATCAAAGACCTGGAAAGATTCGCCAGAGCGCTTAGACTTCGCTGGCTCTGGTTTAGATGGAAGAGCAATGAAAGGGCATGGACAGGGATGGACCTCCCTTGTGATAAATCTGACATCGCCCTCTTCAATGCCTCAACGGTGGTTACGGTAGGAAATGGTAAACTTGCAGACTTCTGGAGATCAAGCTGGGTAGAAGGACAAGCTCCAAAAAACATCGCTCCACACCTCTTCCGAATAGCTCGAAGAAAGAACATCTCAGTCCATCGGGCCTTGCATAACAACTACTGGGTTCATTTTTGCATCCCGGTGGTCTCTGAAAACCAAATCAGGGAGTTTGTGGCACTCTTCCAAGCAATACGTCGTATCAACAGGGATGAAGAGAGGGAGGATCAGATAACCTGGCGTTGGACGGCCGATGGACAATACTCCACAAGGAGCGCATACCTAGTCCAATTTCACACCGTGTACTGTAAGATGAAGATATGCCCGATATGGAAGGCGAAAGCAGAACCTAAATGTCGTTTCTTTGCATGGATCGCTGTTACACAACAAAATACTAACAGCAGATAACATGCTGAAAAAGGGCTGGCCTTGTAATGCGAACTGTGCTCTTTGCAACATGTCACAAGAGACATCGACTCATCTCTGCAAAGACTGCCTGTTCACTACTCAAGTTTGGAATATCCTAGTACGATGGGGAAATCTGGGGCAATGTCAAAACATCACAAACAGTGGCTCAGTGTACAGTTGGTGGAGAAGGCTCAGAACCCTATTTGACAAAGAAAGGCGGAGAGATCTGGATGGTCTCATTATCTATTTCTGGTGGAACTTATGGCTAGAAAAAAATCAAAGAATTTTTCAGGAGATATCTAAAACACCAGAACAGGTGGCCTCAGCGATCAAGGATGCGGTGCTCACCCGTAGTTTTGCCCTGTCAACTCAGTCGACGGATTAATGATTGATTTGGGGAGTTTGGTTTTTTTCTTTTCTCTTAGTGTTTTCCTTTCTTCTTTTTTTAATTTGAGCAGTGGTGTTCCTGTAATATCTGTAAGTGGTGGTCGTTTGTGAGGTTTTTCACGGGTCCGGTTTTTCCCTTAAAAAACAGGACCCACCCTTCTCTTGCTTTCCTCTATTTAATATATACAACAACGCTCTTGCTGTTCTTCAAAAAAAAAAACCTCAAGTACTCGACAAGTTGAGGAGGAAGATGCCGAAACGAAATGCAGTGCCTTAATATATACGACTGGTATTTATGGAACAGATGAACTGCAGGCAGTAGCCAGAGAAAGAAAAATTAGAGCCAGCACACTGCATTTCTTCATTGATGAAAGAGAAGTTGGCACAACACATTGAGATCGAGTTTTGGGCAGCACCCTGTGCTGTAATACCTTTTGGCATCTGATGAAGCTGCAGATTCAGGTATAAAGGTTCTGCACGATCTTTCCGTTAATGTGGATGTAAGGAACATGAGCAATGTTTGGCCAGTCCTGTGCCCTGAGCTCAAGGAACTTCTGCTCCTCCTGCTTCAGCCACTCATCTCTTTCTTTCTTCAGACTCGATGGACCCTCTTCGTTGCTGATGAGCAGTTCCTCCATCTTCTTCCTAAGCCATTCGTCTCCCTTCAACCCCGGACCCGGCCACTCATTTTCGTCAATCAGCTGCAGCCACTTATCTTGCGAACCCTTCTGTTCCTGTTTCATCCATCCAAACTCCATCTTGGCCCTAAGCCACTCCTCCATCTTGGCCCTACGCCACTCCTCCTCTTCTTCCTTTGGCCAGACCTTCCCATTTCCCTTCTTGCATCGTGCCTCTAGTTGAACCGAACACTTATCTATGTGTAATCGTTTTAGGTTACGTGGGAGGCCATTTGGTGGAATCGAGTGAATTTCGTCGCAACGATTCAAAGCCAACTCCCTCAAAGATGACAGAACGGCCAAGCTTGACGAGAGTGGGTGGCACTCCGAAAGATCCATCTCCTGTAGGGTTGTAAGCTGTTGAAGCACTGTTCAGTAATGCTCGTGGAGTCCCTGAATAAGGAAAGACGTAGAGTTCGAAGGGAAGGAGTTCTGGAAAGAATATTGTTGAGATCTGTGGACGGTGGGCATTTTTCCAGTTTGATGTGAGTGAGAGAATGCATAACACGAGCGCTTTTACTTGGAACATGTTGCGACTCTTCATCTATTTCTGTAGTGATTCTGTCACAATTGGAAATCCGTAGCTCCGTCAAGTTCTTGATAAACCAAAGCCCACCTTTGATGCACACCTCTGGAACATGCCCGATACTTAGATACTCCAAGCACGTCAACTGTTCACATGGAAGGGTTAATATGCCTGATTCTACATAGCTTTTGAGTATCTCCAAACGTGTCAAACCTGTTAGCCTTTGCAAATACCTTGAGATAGCATGTGGACTACACACGTCAAAAAATATATCTTTTGCTGCTGAGCCCAAGAATTCAAAAGGCACCTTCCTCAAATTAGGACACGTAAATATCCACAGCTTCCGTAGATTCGGAATGAATTCTCTGCCCCCTGCATATGTCCAACTCTTATAGCTATACATCCCGCCAAAGGTCAGCTCCTCCAAGGATCGAAAGACCACGTTTGAGGTCCCATAGACTTTGGAATTTATATCCCGTATTGCGGGCAAATCAAGCAACGTGAGTTTCTGGAGATGCTCAAGCTGTCCAAGAGGAGGAAGAACCCGCAGCTTGAAACATGCGCGTATCTGTACAACTCGTACATACTTGAGTTGTCCCACCCAATCTGGAAATGCTAACCCTGGATAACCAAAAAGTTCTAGCTCTCGCAGATTCATTGGAGGAGACAAATTCCCAAGGATCTCCATTGCTAGATTGGTTGGCGAACGACTCCATTCTAATCTTAAACTTGTAAGGTAGCTTTTCCCAACTATGTTAGCTTGAAGTGCCTCTTCAGGATCATTCAGCATATCAAGACTTGAAATACAAAGGAAGCCTCTGATGTCGTTCAAATCACTTAGCTCAGTTATCCTGTGCCCATCCTCTACTTTAACACGGAATTTATTTAGCTCCTGGAGTTTAGTTAGCTTCCCGATGCCATAAACCTGAGAAGTTGTATCTGGATCAGCGTGCAAATGCCGTAGGTTCATCAGTGAGTTCATGTTTCTAGGTAATTCTACAAATCTACAACCTTGCAAGCCAAGAACCTGGAGATGGCACAAGCTGCATACTGAATCAGGAAGTACGTTGATCCCAGTATAAGAAAGATCGAGATATCTAAGGTGTTTCAATCTGCTAATAGCATTTGGAGGACGTGTTGGAGCCCCTTGGACCCATCCCAAGGACACCAAGTATCCTGTCGTTCCACACCACCTACCACAAGAGAAATCCAATATGCATAGGCTTTTTGGTCTGTCTTGAATTTTATATTGAGAATGGTAAGCTTCAATAATAGAGCTGGATTGACCAAAGTCAGTAAACAACATTAAGGGCTTCCACTGTTCGATTTCGAAGTCAGCCAGCTGCACATTCGAATCACCCATTTCAACAGACAAATAGTGGAGAATTTGCGAAGCATCTTTGACTGTCTTGATACCATGAAATTTATTAGAAGATAAGGCAATTGCAAAATCTCTAACCAAATCATGCATAATGTATCCAGTTTTCCATACTGTTGGCCACAGGAAGGCCATATTGACAAGTTCATCAAACCATTCGCTAGCTATATCCTCCAACCTTCGCGAAATAGTAACGCTGTCCAATTGAATAAAACCATTGGCTATCCACATCTCAATCAACTTGCATTTTTGAAAAACATAATTTCTGGGGAAGATGGAAAAAAGCAGAAAGCATTGCCTCAAATATCCAGGTAAGTTAGAGAAACCAATTCCCAGAGATGATAGAATGTCGCCGCTCAAGCTGTTATGTGAAATATTCCACCACCAACTTCTTAGGAATCTATTCCAATGAGCTTCATCTAAATTACTTCTCAATGATGCCCCGATTGTTTTTGCCGCCAGAGGTAGCCCATGTAATTTGGCAGCTATTTTTCTACCAATTGGTTCGAGAACTTCTGCAGATTGATAATTACAGGGATGAGCAAATGCATAATGCTCAAGAAGTTTCCACAAGTCATCCAACTGCAGAGGATCCAACACTACAGGGCATGTAGTTCCTATGAAGCTGGCTACCTCATACAATTAAGTTGTTACCAAGACTACACTTCCAGGCGCTCCTTTACTTATTATCCTCCTTAAGCCACCCCACATTGTGCATATATCACCCCGTACATCATCAAGCACAAGCAAGAACCTTCTCCCTTCTATGATACTTTGAAGTTCGACATGGAGGTTGTGTGGATTGACAGTATAGGTTGAAGCACTGCGAGACTTGAAAGATATGATAATATGTTCTATCATTTCTTCTTCAGTGATGTTGTCTGTCACATATACCCATGCATATTGCTCTTGAAAGTGCTTCTGAACCCTTTCGTCATTGAAGATGAGTTGGGCCAGCGTTGTTTTCCCCACCCCACCAACTTCGCATTAGAGTACATCGCTCTGAGTGTATTGAATGAACAGTCATCAATAAGCTCGCCTCAATGGATAAAAATTGCTTCGGGGTACGAAATCATCAGATGGTCAGAACATAGGCAAACCTAATTTTCAGATCTTGATTTGGTATATTTCCCTCTTTAAGCAGACTTCTGCTAACCGTGCCGGCTGTAGCACCGAAATCAACCGTAACTTACAGAAAACGATGACCTGTGACAGAAGCCTAACCTGTGGATGCAGATTTCTGGCTAGAGTTCCAATCTTCTGTTCGGCTGTTCCAGTTGGTGTCAGCAGACCTTTTTTCTGCCCGCTTTCTTTCGTCTGCTTTTCTCAGTTAATCCCGCTTTAGCCATGTTGTTCTTTCGATGTTCTGGATTTTTTTCTATTTTTAATGTATGGCAAAACTCCTGCCGTTTATTTAAAAAAAAAGAACTCCAATCTTCTACCCAAATCAACTATAAAATAATAATACTTGAGAAGTATCTTGTTTTTCTTGTAATCTTAACATAATTTTTTTTAAAAAAAACATCGAGTGACATAGTAAAACTTACTGAGAGGTACTTCTATGCTTTTCTTTTTGACGGTTGTTTTAATATTTGTGCAACTTGTATTGAAAAGGAAAGCCTTAAAGCACTTACACCTTTGCGATGTAGGTATACAACTATATGTAACTCAACAAAGAGTAATCTTGTTAGAGGTGTAAATGCCAAGTTCAAAGCATCTGGATTGTATTGCCATTTATGTGAATGTATGGTATATGAGAAATCTTGGGCCATTCATATCCATGAACCTTCTGACATTGTTGCTCCAGTACATCCGAACCTCCAGAGATATGAGGGGGAGATTGAAAGACCATGTGGAGGTCTATCCTTGTGTGTGATGAGTAATTGACAAGATTTGAGATTGGATTGATTTGAAATTGAGTTTGATTTGAATTGGATCTTCAAATTGAAGCAATTTGAGTGTTGGTTGCTTTTCCTAGTGCTACCGACCTAGGCGATGTACCGGACCATTGAGCATAATTATGATTGATTAATGATTTTGTTTGATGCAATGCACTCATGTGAGTGGTTGCATGGATTGACTTTGAGTCAAGTCGTGGACTTGTGCTCGGATCGTTGTTTGTTTATTCATGTGCGTGTTGCTCGAGGCTTAACGTGGTCGATGGCGTGACCGGAACTAGGTTCATGGAGGAGGCGAGGTTCGGGACTAGGTTCGTGGAGGAATCGAGGTCCTGGTGGTCGAGGATGTCATGCGGGATGTTCGGGCTAGAGAACATGCACATGGAGGCTGGTTAGTCACGTGTGTGCGGCGGGTGGGCCGTACGCGTGCAAAAGCTGTGTTGGGCCATGTTGGGCCAAGTGGAATTGTATACAAAGCGTATTGGGCCATGTTGGGGCCAAGTGGAGTTATATCTGAATTCTTTATGGTTCTTTCGATATAAATAGGGGGAGGTGTCTCCTGTTTATGGGAGCAAGGAATTAGGGTTTGTACTCTTTTATGTTGGAGTATTGTTAGACAAAAGAAATAAAGTGGCTTTTGCTGGCGGCTGTGATTGCCGTTTTTATGCGTGAGTTCCTCTGGCCAGACACGCGCTCGAAGTTGGCGGCTGAGACTCGTGGCCGGCGGCTGAATGAGTTTTGCTTGGCCGGTGGCTGTGCATGACTGCTAATTGATTTTCAGCCAGCGCCGCGTGTATGCATGCATGTTGTATTGCGGCTGTACTTCCTCGCGTCTGGAGTGCTTTTAGCGGCGGCTGGTGAAAATAATCAACGAGAAAATTTCTTCTCCGGCGGCGGGGACGTTCGGCTGTCTTTCATGCAACTAGTCTATCGAAGCATGTATGCATCTGCTGTCTTGCGGCTAATGAATTGATCTCGCGTGAGTGGATTGGCTGGCGGCCTGGACGAGAAGATTTTCTCCTGGCCAGAAACATGAGCGACTAGAAGATTTCCTTGCGTGTTCTTGTTCCCAGCGACTAGAACTCCTGACGACCAGAGACTTTTCTTTGTTGCTGAAGTGTTCCTGCGTTAGGAGGGTTGTTTGCTTCTGGGACTTGGTGGACTTCCTGTGGCCATTGTGTTTCCTGGTGTTTGCTCGGTGTGCATGCTTGCAAGAAGACCTGCGCAAGTTATTTTGATCTGGCGTCAATGTTCTTGCTGTGATCCGGCGTCTGAAGATCAATTCCCGTCATTATTGTTTCAGTCAAAATTGCGAAGGTAGTATCTTTATATCCGTAGATCCGATCGAGTTGATTTTTATTGCATTAGTTTTGTAATTGAGTCTAGTTTGTTCAGTTAAAATTTCATATCGATCTAATGGTGGGATCTTCGGTAATTACTATTTTGGTGAACGGGTGTCAGTCTATTTTTTATTTGATCCGGTATCTGATTCAGTAAAATTGCGAGCATAATAACTTTAGATCCGTAGATCCGATTGGATTGATTCTTCTTGTGTTAGTTTCGGATTTGAATCTACTTTATACAGTTAAAATTTTACATCAATCTGACGGTTGGATCTTCGGTAATTACAGTTTTAGTGAACATCAGTTAATCTGTTTTTTGTTGAAACCGAGAGCAATATTTCGTAATTAATTTAGGAGGTTTTGTGAATCAAGAAAATTTTGATTTTATCTTCCGCTCAATCATTCACCCCCCCTCGATTGTCGCCATCCGATCCTACAAGTGGTATCGAGCGGTTTTGCTCTTCCATAGATCTTGACCGGTCTCGAGAGCCATGGCGACAGAACAAGTATTCCACCAAGCCTCCAATTTTCGTGGTGTTGATTTTTCTTTTGAAAATCCGGATGGAGTCATACATCACGCCTGGCTTCTGATATAGCGAAGGTGAAGCTCCCATATGAGGTTCTGCTGATGAGAACGTCCACGGCCGCAATATGGGCGACGTTGAGGCAAATGCTAAGGCGAGAACATTCTCATCTGAGGACTCGGCCGCGATGAGTATGATCGGATATCTCACTGCGATCCGCTCACGAGATTTGGGTGACCCTCGATGCATACCATGAGGGCACTACCCAAATCAAGACCGTGGCGAGGATCAACACAAGCGTGAGTACAACAAGTTTGAACAACACGTTGGTGAGAGTCTTGACGAGTGTTTTGGTCGATTTACTAAAATTTTGAGCGATCTCTGGGCGGTTGGTTGCACATACCGACTTCGGATAATGCTCGTCACTTCTTGACCCTTTTCGATCTTCGTGTTTGGGAAATTAAAGTGACCACCATCAAGGATACTACCGACTTGTCGACCTTGACTCTTGACGGGCTTTATTCCCGACTCAAGACTCATGAGATCGGCGTCGTCTCGCAAGACGAAATCACGGATCGATGGCCTTGGTCACCGATCCCATTGGATCTTCTCTTGATTCTTCTATTGGTTTTTCCTCTCGCACTTTGCGAGCTAGCGATGACCAAGCTGGACAAGTTTCGTAAACCGAGCTTACTCTTTTAGCTCGAAGTTTTCTCACGCCTACAAGAGGGTGAGAGAGAGGAAGAGGTGGTGGGATCACCGCTTGAATGTGGCGGCCCCAACCACATTCGAGCGAATTGTCTTAAAGCGGAGAAGGGCAAGAACGACTCGGCGGTTCGGCAAGAACGACTACACCGACAAGAACCGCAACAAGAAGCCTCGATTCATGAGCCGCAAGACGAGAAGAAATACCGCAACTTCTCGAAGAACAAGAAGCTCTTCCACCGCGTCCTCGCCGCCCTCGATGACATCGGCCTCTCGACACGGAGACATGGAGCGACGAAGGCGAGGATGATCCACAAGAGAAGAAAGGCGGCGGCGACTTCTCGGCATGTGCTTCATGGCAAACACCAACGACATCGGCGACTCAAGAGCTCTCAAATGACTCGGACGAGGTACCTTCCTATGACCAGCTCAATGAAGCTTTTTGCAAATTAGGAAAATTTCATGCTAGAGCTAGAGCTAGGGTTACAGAGTTAGAGAAGGAAGTAGATACCTTGTCTCGGGAGTTAGCTTCACTTAAATCATGTTCCTCCCGAGACTCTGATAGTTGTACTCTCTGTGATGCTTTGCTTGTGGAGCTGGAGAACCTAAGAACTTTGCATGATAGTGTGCTTGTTGATCTTGAGAATCTGAAGTCAAAGAATGCTAGTCCTGTTGTTATTGATATTCCTGGCGATGCTAGTTTTCTCATGCCCACACAAATGCTTCTGTAATAATTGCCCTAAGCTACTTGCTGAAATTGATGCCATGGGTTGTCACCTTAGGAAGATTTCTGCTAGAAATGATGAACTTGAATTGCATGCTTCTAAGGACCCAGTCAGCTCATGTGAGGGCTGTAAGCAACTAAAACTTGACAATGATGCTTTGAATGTCAAGTGTGATCAACTTGCTAAGGATTTCCTAGTTAAATCACAAACTGGTTGCTTGCTGTGTGTTGGGGTTAATGATGACGTGGATAAAGTCCACGCAGAGTTTAGGAAGAAATTAGAAGAACAAGTTCATAGGATTAGAGAAGCATCGTGCGTTTCTTGTGAGTCCCTCAAGCTTGAGGCAACCATGCTAAGGGAGAAAAATAGGCGTCTTTGGTATCTCTTCTTCTCTTTACGGTTCTTCTTCTTCCTCTCACCCTGTTCTTCTTGCGCTTCACTTTTCCGAGAGTGTCGATATCTTATGAGCACTCTTGAGAAATTTGTTGGAGGCAAGAAGAAGCTCAATCTCATTCTAGACCGGTCCAAGATTAGCAGATTCAATCAAGGTCTAGGATTTGATTACTTGGAGCACGCTTAGGACTCATCCTACTACCATTGTGCGTAGTTCCAAGAGTGGAGAGATAGTGGTTGCTCTGGGTGAGTACCACGTGTTTAGGTCTCTTTGGGGTTGTCCATGGGACTTCGAGCGATGGGTGCTTCTCTGTCCTCTGCCTCTAGCAAGGCGAAGTATTCATGCACCTTCAGAAGAAGGATGGTCACCTAGTAGATTTGCATTTTAGACGCGCCAAGATCACCGGCGTGGCGTGTAGCTGCTCTTAGGGGTATTGAGGTCATCCCAGGACTGAGTGCTCTAAGGCGCCTGCTGCTACTAGACAGTCGAGAGTCACTGTTTTTGGGCGGCCCAGGACTCGGTTTTCATCTTTGTTGATCGAGTTTTAGTCACAGAGTTGCTCGTGGTCGATCTTTCCACCGTCCTCTTGATATTCCTCGTTTTTCCCATCGAGATAGATATCGGGGCGTGAGGTGTTTCGGGTAGGAGATTTGGGCGACCTCGTTGGGATGGTCGGCCTTTGCACCACGGCGGGCCAAACCGGTGGAGCTCCTACATCTTCTACTAGAGTTGATTCTTCCGATCTTGTGAGAGTCGGCGTCGAGAGAGACACTAGAGTCGATCTTCTTCCTCTGTGGTCGGTACTTTGAGGCGTCGTGTGATTGAGATTGGGTTCCCTGTGTCCTCACTTTATCCCGATCTTGAGTCTTCTCTCTCTCGTTTGACTTGATCGGGTTAAATCGGATGGGGAAGGAGATGTTTGGATTGTTGACTCGGTTGTTCTCGCCATATGACCGGAGACTCTCGTTGGTTCTCTTCCTAGTCCGAGCCCGGGTGATGAGTTGATCACTTTTGGGGATGCTTCTTCGTAGAGTCATTGCTAAAGGTACCGTCGCATTAATGAAAATTTTATTCTTAAGGGCGTTGCCTTAGTGAGTAAGTGCAATATAATTTGCTTTCCGTTTCTCGGCTTATCGATGACTCTTTTGAGGTAAGCTTTAAGAGCAATGCTTGTAGAATCCTCGATTCATCGGGAGAGTTAGTTTGCGTGATTTCTAGATTTGGGAGGGTCTTTTCGTCTTTGATTTTTCTGTTTCTTCGGGGAGTCTCTTGGTGTTTGATTGCTTCGAGTCCCGTGATCTCTCCTTACGGCATAGGAGACTTGGTCACATTGATATTAGATATCACTTCCTTAGAGACCATGTGGAGAAAGGAGACATAGTGCTTCGGTTTGTGGAAGTGACCACCGGTTGGCGATATCTTTACCAAGCCTTTGGATAGCTCTAGGTTTGTTGCCTTGAGGAGTGAGTTTGGAGTTGTGTGCCCTTACGGCCTTCTGTGAGGAGGAGCTGATATGTATATTATGTATTATATTTTATTTCAGTCTTTCCTTTTGTATTGCTCTGGGTGCTTCTGGGTTTTATTCCTTAGAGTTATGAGTTCACATCACTTAGACTTCTGGCATGCGTTACATGGACCTCTCATCTTGTGTTTTAGGTTGCTATCATGCTTAATTAGTATTCTCTCTTCTCTCTAGGTTGAGTTCCCTCACGGTCTTATAAGTCTAGCGGTGTTGGGCCCCTGGTAGACAGTGCATGTGCACTCCTTAGTTTGGGATCTAGAGGCGCTTTCCTATGTTAGTCATTGGGGAAGATGAGAGCGAGTCGAGCCATAGTGTTATCTACCATCTTTTCTATACTCTATAGCCACCCGATTCGCAGTTTCTTGACTTCTTCCCTCCATTTCGTGTTTCGGCTTTAATTGAGTTCTTTTCGATCTTTCTTGAGCTTAATCTTGCTAATAACTCAATTTGAACCAGATTTGTGCTTAAAATGAAATCACATGTTGAGGGGAGTTTAAAATCTGTCTCATGCATTGCATATAGACTTGATTTTTCATTTTATGAGCTTTGTCTATTATGCACATGATCCATGTTTCATTTTATACACCATGCTATATTATGAAGAAAATTACTTGCTTAAGATATGTCCAAGTTCATTTATCTTGCTAAGCTTACAAAAATTGAAAAATGAGCGTTAAAAGAAAAACTTGATAAAACATGTTGCGTTTACTTGCTAAGTTTCTTCTCTAGGTGTATTTGCCATGATTTGTGAAATTCTGGAATTCTTTAGAGTCCCTATAGCAACTTGGGTGAATCTTGTTTGATCCATACTTGAGTCCTTCACTAGCTTAACATGAAAAATACTAAAATGAAAGTGAAGCAAAATTGACTCTTTTTGTGCGCATTAGACTCAACACCTCACATTCACAAGACGGCTTCTCATTGCACTTGAGATGAACTTGGAATGTGTTGTGTATGACCAAGATCATTCTCTTAAGAGTCCCTCTTGAGATGATCGATTATGGCTTGAGTCAATTGCTTTAAAAATGCAAAAAAAACATATGTGGGTAAAGAATGCAAATAATGTCAAACATTTGCACCCCGCTATGTCTTTCAAAGATTCAAAGAAAAATTTGCATACAATGAAAAAAAGGCTCGAAGGACCTTGTGTGCACTTCTAGATTCCCCAAAGTGTTGAGTAGGTTGAACTCTAGGTTTTCCATTTGATCCTTTGAATGGCTTTGCTTCTAGTTTTGAAACTAATGACAAGTGTTGCTCATGTTCAATCATGCTAAAAATGACATGGTTTTAATTAAATCTTGCTAGCAATATGATTATTTGCACTTGGACATGCCTTAGCTTAGTCTATTTTTTGCCATAACTTAGCTTGGTGTCATAACTTGTCTTGTTGATCACATGGATAATCTTCAAAACTCCCTTAGGATGCATTACTTGCATAAAAACAACAAAAAAGGGGGAGAAAAGAAAATGTCACCTTGATGCCTATATTGCCAAAAGGGGGAGAAATCGTAGAAAAGGCATCATTTTGCACTTGATTCTTCTTTCTTATGATCTTTGTTAATCTTTGCTATCGTTCATAGATCATAAGCTGCCAATTTGGTCATGTTCTTCATTTCTATTTCTTTGATCAAGTTTGGCTTTGCATTCAAATTGCTTTCTTCTCTTAATTCAAACTCAATACTTATGCCTTTTCATGTGTTTGTCAATATACTCATCAAGGGGGAGATTGAAAGACCATGTGGAGGTCTATCCTTGTGTGTGATGAGTAATTGACAAGATTTGAGATTGGATTGATTTGAAATTGAGTTTGATTTGAATTGGATCTTCAAATTGAAGCAATTTGAGTGTTGGTTGCTTTTCCTAGTGCTACCAAACCTAGGCGATAGTAACCGGACCATTGAGCATAATTATGATTGATTAATGATTTTGTTTGATGCAATGCACTCATGTGAGTGGTTGCATGGATTGACTTTGAGTCAAGTCGTGGACTTGTGCTCGGATCGTTGTTTGTTTATTCATGTGCGAGTGTTGCTCGAGGGCTTAACGTGGTCGATGGCGTGACCGGAACTAGGTTCATGGAGGCGAGGTTCGGGACTAGGTTCGAGGAGGAATCGAGGTCCTGGTGGTCGAGGATGTCATGCGGGATGTTCGGGCTAGAGAACATGCACATGGAGGCTGGTTAGTCACGTGTGTGCGGCAGGTGGGCCGTACGCGTGCAAAAGCTGTGTTGGGCCATGTTGGGCCAAGTGGAATTGTATACAAACTGTATTGGGCCATGTTGGGGCCAAGTGGAGTTGTATACGAATTCTTTATGGTTGCTCAGTATAAATAGGGGGAGGTGTCTCCTGTTTATGGGAGCAAGGAATTAGGGTTTGTACTCTTTTATGTTGGAGTATTGTTAGACAAAAGAAATAAAGTGGCTTTTCTTTGTGGCTGTGATTGCCGTTTTTATCGTGAGTTCCTCTGGCGGAACACGCTTTCGAAGTTGGCGGTGAGACTTCGTGGCCGGCCGGTGAATGAGTTTTGCTTGGCGGTGGGCGTGCATGATCGCTAATTGATTTTCAGCCAGCGCCCGGCGTGTATGCATGCATGTTGTATTGCGGCTGTACTTCCTCGCGTCTGGAGTGCTTTTAGCGGCGGCTGGTGAAAATAATCAACGAAAATTTCTTCTCGGCGGCGGGGACGTTCGGCTGTCTTTCATGCAACTAGTCTATCGAAGCATGTATGCATCTGCTGTCTTGCGGCTAATGAATTGATCTCGCGTGAGTGGATTGGCTGGCGGCCTGGACGAGAAGATTTTCTCCTGGCCAGAAACATGAGCGACTAGAAGATTTCCTTGCGTGTTCTTGTTCCCAGCGACTAGAACTCCTGACGACCAGAGACTTTTCTTTGTTGCTGAAGTGTTCCTGCGTTAGGAGGGTTGTTTGCTTCTGGGACTTGGTGGACTTCCTGTGGCCATTGTGTTTCCTGGTGTTTGCTCGGTGTGCATGCTTGCAAGAAGACCTGCGCAAGTTATTTTGATCTGGCGTCAATGTTCTTGCTGTGATCCGGCGTCTGAAGATCAATTCCCGTCATTATTGTTTCAGTCAAAATTGCGAAGGTAGTATCTTTATATCCGTAGATCCGATCGAGTTGATTTTTATTGCATTAGTTTTGTAATTGAGTCTAGTTTGTTCAGTTAAAATTTCATATCGATCTAATGGTGGGATCTTCGGTAATTACTATTTTGGTGAACGGGTGTCAGTCTATTTTTTATTTGATCCGGTATCTGATTCAGTAAAATTGCGAGCATAATAACTTTAGATCCGTAGATCCGATTGGATTGATTCTTCTTGTGTTAGTTTCGGATTTGAATCTACTTTATACAGTTAAAATTTTACATCAATCTGACGGTTGGATCTTCGGTAATTACAGTTTTAGTGAACATCAGTTAATCTGTTTTTTGTTGAAACCGAGAGCAATATTTCGTAATTAATTTAGGAGGTTTTGTGAATCAAGAAAATTTTGATTTTATCTTCCGCTCAATCATTCACCCCCCCTCTGATTGTCGCCATCCGATCCTACAGAAGTTCATTTAGATCATCTGGCAGGCCATTCAGCGGTAGCGAGTGGAGCTGGCAGCAATCATTCAGGATGATCTTCCTCAGATTAAACATAATATTTAGGTTAGAAGGAAGATGCAACAGGCCGCGGCATGAAGAAAACTGGATCTTGTGGAGTATCCACACCATGGGTATCTGCAAGACAGGCCTACGAGGCCCAACTAAACAAGATTGGGCCGGGTCGGTTGCAAGGAAACAGAAGCTACCAGGGATGCGCCAAAGCGTGTGAAATAAGGAAGCCTTGAAGATAGCAATCGATCCGGATTATGTAGGATACGATTGTAATCAAAGCCGTTATCAAATGGATAGATACAGGAGATATAATCCCCACTTTGTATCTGATCAGGACTCTCTTTTGTAACCGCCCTCCTCTACTATATAAAGGGAGGGACGGGGGAAGATCATCATACGATCTCATCAGCAAATTAGCTAGCCACAAATAATTCCAGAGCACAAGACTAGGGTATTATCTCCTCTACGAGAGTCCGAACCTGGATAATTCTCTTGTCTTGTGTTACCATCGAGTTTGGATCCAGCGCCTAGCCCTGTTTTCATTATTGCCGACAATAAACGTCGACAGTTGGCGCGCCAGGTAGGGGCTGCGTTAAGATCAATCTCAGCAAGCTCGATGGCCTCCGTCAATGGAATCATCATCACCTTCGCTTCAGCCCAGGCATTCCGTTTCGGAAGCCTGGACTTCGTTGCCGACGATCTTGGCAAGCTCGTTCTTTCGGATTCGGATAAGATCCAATCTGGAAGTAATTCCGTCGCTCTCCTAGCCGGGCAGCCACTCGGATCAGGGACAGGCGTGGCCATCTGTCATGACGACCGGGACGACCGCAGAAACCCACACCGTCGCGACATGGGTGATAGCGAGGACCGCCGAGTCAAATCACCTTCATGCAAGATGATGTAGGCAGAAAGCAAAAGGTCTTCGAAGAACTACAGAAATTTGAATATATTCCATTCAAGGATCGCATGAGGGCTGGTGCTGTTGTTTGTACAGAGACCAACAAGACAAATTACTTCTTCTCTCTTCTAGAGGAGTATAGACAATCTTATGTTCATATGGTCATTGAATAAGGATGAATCGATAGGATAATGACCAAATTTGAGGCATATCCAACTGTGATAAAGACATAGTTTTTCAGTTTGATGAAGATCATAGTCTGAAACTTGCCTTCATCTTGTCTTTTTTTTGTTACAAGTGATTAGAAGAAAGTGGAATGAATCAAAGCCAAACAAATTACTTGTACTAATTTCACATAAGTTCATTCCATATATACGCTCTTGTTAGAACTAGCTTCATGAAAAACAAAAACCAATGCAAGAGATTTGCTTAGATCTGGAAATTAGGGTTAGAAGTGTTGGTAGTTAACCTATGTAGGAGGAGTACGAGGTGTGCTTAGACCCTCTATGGACGTGTCAGGAAGGCGAGCCAGAGAGGAAGTGCATTCTTGTGGGAAAGCGCGAAGGCATTAATGCGTGGAATGCTTCGAGTTGAATGAATGTAAGTGAAGGGTTGAGATCGAGAGGCGGGAAATCGGGTGGTTGGTATTTGATGATAGTGAATAGTGTTGTCGGCAATAGTAAGCGGTAACTAATCATTTGTAAACACAGAGGTGTTATTTGTCAAAGTAAAAGAGGAGTTGGTATATAAACCTTTGTAATTGATCTGGAAAAGGTTAACGATGAAAATGGAATGAAATTCTCCGATTCTTTCTTCTTCTCCAAGTTCTTCCCTTTCTCTTCTCCCTTTTCTCTTCTTTGAAATTCTTGATTGTTCTATTTGTATTCTTTGGTTTCCTTCGGTTCTTTGGTTGTATAGGCTTCTGCGGTAGGCGCTATTACATTTGGTATCAGAGCAGTTCGGTCCTCGCGATCCGCATGCGCCAGCGACTGATTCGACCTTGAGTGGTAAAATCCCGGAAGAGGGTTGGAGAAGTTTGGAATCAAGCGATTGATTCCGAGCATTTCCACATAATTTTTTTTCCCGAATCTGGTTCACTCGGTCGTTCGTCATGGCGCCTCAAAAACCATCAGCACAGACTCGGTTTATTTTGGATGTAATGGGGGAACGAGAGCATCAAGATGATGTGCGTTGGGCACAGATGGATGAACGCTGGGAATCCTTGAAGGCCAATCTGGATTTCTTGGTTGAGAAGATCAAACCAGTTGAAGTCATTCCTGTGATTCAGGCCCAAGTTGCGGAGCATAACACGGTAATATCTGGCTTGTTGGATCAATTCCATAAAACTCTTGAAGTCGGGTCAAGGCACTGCTGCGATCCAAGCACCGCAGAGATTGGAGGACACATCTGGGCCGACTCAAACTTCAGCCATGATTTTGCATGGCGAATTGGCATCTTCTTCTGCTAGATTGTTGGGCAAGTGTCCTTTACCATCTCTGGTACTTGGCTCCGACAATCTCCCAGTTAAACGGGCTGCCCTACATCAAGGTTTGGAGGCTGTTAGCGATGAGAAACGCTTACCTATTCCTAAAATGTCTTTTCCTCAATTTGATGGAGATGAACCGCGTATTTGGAAGAATCGTTGTCTTCAATACTTTAAAATGTACAATATAGATGAATCTTTGTGGACTACTGCTGCGGCCATGCACATGGAGGGCAATGCGGCTTTATGGTTACAAGTTTATCAGGAAGAGCATGCATTGTGCACTTGGGAACAATTTATGGAGGTGGTGGAATTGGAGTTTGGTGCTTTTGATTCTCATAAATCTATTTGAGAGTTACTTCAAATCAAGCAGACCGGTAGTGTCTCGGAGTATATCACACAGTTTGAGACGGCAATGTATAAGGTTCGGGCCCATAAACAACCATGCACCGAAGAATTTTTTATTCATCAGTTCATTTTGGGTTTAAAGGATGAATTGAAGTATGAAGTGGAGATTCAATTACCCGAATCACTTCGGAAAGCTTTTCTTCTTGCTCAGATTCAGGAGGAAAAATGGGACAAGTTCAAGATTAAAACACTAAAATCGGTTGTGACCCATAGGAACACTGGTACTTTTCGCACTGAGCCAACGACAGGTCCACCGAAATTGGCAAATGAGGATTTGGGTCGAGCACGGCAATTGAGAGAATATCGTCGTGCCCGGGGCTTATGTTTTAAATTTGGAGACAAGTATGAGCAAAATCATCATTGTAAGCCATTACCGGCTGCGCAGGTGCATGCGATTGACACGGAGAGCCGTCCAGAGCACATTAGTGATGAAGTATTGCAAATATTGGATGCAACCGACAAAGAGTTTGAACAAGAATAGTATACACTGTCTTTGAATGCTATGGTTGGTACTGAAGATTATGCCACCATTCGTGTGCAAGCGCGGGTTGGCAATCAAGTGATGTTGGTGCTTGTTGATTCTGGTAGTTCCCACAGTTTTATCAATGAGTCCTTCTTGGCCCGCATGGAATATAAAGCGCAATGGATGCCGACAGTGCAAGTGTATGTCGCAAATGGAGAAGCCTTGCAATGTGATCGATACATTCCAATGTTAGAGTGGTGGGCTCAAGGACATACCTTCCGAACGGATATGCGCGTCTTAAGTTTGGGCGCTTATGATGCTGTGTTAGGAATGGATTGGCTTCAACTTCACATCCCAATGACTTGCCATTGGCAGCAAAAGACCCTGGAGTTACTGGATAAGGGATGTCTTGTTAAGCTTTGCGGAGTGGGTTCTCACCGGTCTGATCGGGTGCCAGAAATTCACATGCGAAAGCTTTGTAAATGGCACAGTGGCAATGAAATCTGGGCATTGGTGATGGTGGGGGATTCTGCTGAGGTTCCAGTACATGCTCACATACCAGCAGGAATACAGCAGGTCCTTGATCTTTATGCGGAGGTGTTTGTAGAACCATCCACATTACCTCCTTCCCGCAGTTATGATCATGCTATACCTTTAATACCTGGGGCCATTCCTGTTAATAGTAGACCATATCGATACTCTCCGATGCATAAAGATGAGATTGAGAAACAAGTATCCGATATGTTAAAAACTGGGTTAATTCAACCAAGTTTAAGCCCTTTTGCTTCGCCTGTGTTGTTGGTCCAGAAGAAAGATGGCAGCTGGCGGTTTTGCGTGGATTATCGCAAATTAAATCATATCACTATAAAAAATAAGTTTCCTATGCCAGTGGTTGATGAGCTTCTTGATGAGTTAGTGGGTACTCAATATTTCTCGAAGCTTGATTTGCGGTCGGGGTATCATCAAATCCGCATGGTCGAAGCCGATATGGAGAAAACAACATTTAAAACTCATCACAGACATTTTCAATTTCGGATAATGCCATTTGGCTTAACGAATGCTCCTGCGACTTTTCAATGCCTCATGAACTCAATTTTAGCTCCCTATTTGCGCAAGTTTCTGCTGGTCTTTATGGATGACATTTTAATCTATAGCCCCTCTATGGATGATCATATGAAGCATCTTGAAATGGTGTTAGCTTTGTTAAAGCAGAATCAGTTGTTCGTGAAGAGGACCAAGTGTGAATTTGCTCAGCAGAGTATTTCTTATTTGGGACATATTATTTCGTCTAAAGGTGTGGCTACTGATCCTTCAAAAACTCAAGCCATGGTGAATTGGCCTCAACCTACCAATGTCACCGAATTACGTGGGTTTTTAGGTCTTACCGGTTATTACCGCAAATTTGTGAAGGATTATGGATTAATCTCTCAGCCTCTCACTAATTTGCTTAAGAAGAAATCGTTTCAGTGGAGTCTGACAGCAATTGAAGCTTTTGAAAAATTGAAGCATGCCATGACTCAGACACCGGTCTTAGCTTTGCCCGACTTTCAACAGACGTTCGTCGTCGAGACAAATGCATGTGATAGTGGCATTGGCGCCGTCCTGATGCAAAATGGACATCTGATTGCCTTTTTGAGCAAAGCATTAAGCCCTCAACATCAAAAACTAACAATCTATGAGAAGGAATTTCTGGCGGTTATTATGGCTGTTGATCGGTGGCGTTAGTATTTACAGCACGGTGAGTTCATCATCAACACGGACCATCATAGTCTGTGCTACCTGGGTGACCAACAATTAGTGTCGGATTGGCAGCGTAAAGCTATGACTAAACTTATTGGCCTTCGTTTTCGGATTCACTTCAAAAAAGGATCCCTAAACTATGCTGCCGATGCTTTATCTCGAGTCGATAATTTGATGGCACTCCAAGCGGTATCTGCTGGGCAACCCTTATGGGTTCAGGAAGTTTTGAATTCCTATGTAACTGATTTAAAATCCCAGAAAATGTTGACAGCTCTTGCAGTTCATAGCCCGGATGAGCAGGGATTTGAGCTTCAACAAGGACTTATTAAACACAAGGGTCGCATTTGGGTGGGAGAGAATTCAGCATTGCAAACTAAAATCATTCATGCCTTTCATGCCAGTGCTGTGGGAGGTCACTCAGGTATCTCTGTGACCTATCAACGCGTCAAGAAATTGTTGTAGGATCAAGGATACCAACTAGAGGGGGGGTGAATAGGAGATTTTTAAATTTTCTACGCTAAGATCAAGTTTAGTGACTACTAAGCACAAATGGCAATTTTAACGCTTTTAGTATCTAGCAATTCTAGTGATTACCAAATAATTTTCAACTACTCGAATACTTAACAACTAAACAAATATTGCACCAAGATGATCAATTTGCTAGAATTAATATAAAAGAGTGAACAATGCAAACCACAATTGGAGAACACAAGAATTTTTATCCCGTGGTCTCGGAGACTTGCTGGTCTCCCCTACTCCACGTTGAGGTGGCTTGAACTCCTTCAAGTTGGCTCCACTTCCTCGAGCCTTCCTCGATCACTCGTGGTAACTCTTCCCCGCTCCGGGTAGGCGAGCTCCTTGCCTTCACAACGGTTCGGGTCTTCACACAAGCTTCTTGTGAAGATCACCGAAACTCCACGCCTCCAAGCCGTCTAGGAGGCGGCAACCTCCAAGAGTAATAAGTATTGACGCTTGCTTGAAGTCGAATTTGAGTGTCTAAGGCTCAATCACTTAATGCTCCACTCACTTTTTCCCTTAGCTCTTCTCTAATGTGAATTTCAAGCTCAAAGAGTGTGGGAGACTAACAAGGGCTCAAGTATATTCAATGAGGTCCAAGAAGTTGCTGTAGATGGCAGGTGGGAGGGTATTTATAACCCTCACCAACCAAATGTAGCCGTTGCTTAAAAGTGGCTCAAAATCGTGCTGAGAGGGCGGTGTTACCGCACCCATGGCCGGCCATACCGCACGTCTATGACCAACGGTCACTGGCGGGCAATTAATGCCTGGTCAGTGACCAACGGTCACTTGGCCAGTGTTACCGCAAGGGGGTGCGGTATAACCGCTCGCCGGTCATACCGCACGTTGAGTATGAGAAAACACCGCTTCTGGGAAAAACACACACGCAAAGTGCGGTAACACCTCGGGCCGGTTATCTTGCAAGTACCAGCGGTCATACCGCCCCTATGAGACAAGAATGTCATTTTTAATCTCTTTTGATTTTGTTTTTCAACAACTAATCCTAGAGATGTTTAATAAAATATGATTTGAGCCTTGACACCTTTTCTCGACGTCAAACTTGCGACAATGACCCCTCTTAATAGTACGACACCTATTCTAATAATCCAATCTTTTCTCTTCGACCACCGATATCGGTAAAACTATGAAAAGGTCCTTATACGTTATACCTGGGTCCTTTAGCCTTGCTGCATTGATCTTCTACTTTTGTGTCGATGTTCTCTTGTCCATTTTATTTTGAGCCAACCTGTACTCAAATATACTCAATAGAAGAACATTAGCACTTCAAAACTCTATTGTTATCAATTACCAAAACTAACCGAAAATTCGGGGGCCTAGATGCTTTCAATCTCCCCCTTTTTGGTAATTAATGACAATCCTTTCGTGTTGTTTGAGTTAGAGTAAAGTTTTGAGTTTGCAACTTAAAGAAACAAGTTGTAAATCCAAAAGAATTTGCTTTTAATGATATATTGCCTTAATAAAGGTGGACGTGAGAGAGCATAATATCATTAAAAACGAATTCTTTTAAATTTGAAACTCCCCCTACATATGTGCATAAAAGTAGTGAATTGATAATTTGCACATATGGAAAGATGAAAAAATTTGAGCAGAGTTTCCTTTAGAATATTGAAACCGAGGATATGCACAATAAGCAATTATAAGCAATAACCAAATATAAGGAGTTCAATAAGCATTTCAAGAGAACATGTAACGAAAGCAATAATAAAAATCAACCAACCGACAAAGCATCATCCAAAAGAACTGTAGCAAGACACCATCCACGAACCATCCAAAAGCACATTAAGAAACATAAGCTATTCTTGTAAACACACACGCACAAGCTAATCTTCATCTTCATGTCTTCTTCTCCCCCTTTGGCATCAAGTACCAAAAAGGAGAAAATCGCTGACGCTCACGACGAAGATGGAGGAGGAGGCGGTGGAGAGCGACGAGTCCCATAGCGATGGAAGGTCTTATGAGCCTACTGAGTGCGGTACTTCTCAAAAGATGAACGGAGCTCGCCAAGGGAAGAATCAAGGGAATCCAAGCGACCACGAACCTCCTCGACAGCCTGACGAGTTTGGGATTGATACTCATCCACTCGGGCAAAGTTCCCCATCATGTCGGCTCTCAGATTTGCAAAACCACTCATCATGGCATCTTGCAAAGCTTGAAAGCTATCATGAGCCATCCCAGTATTCTGATAGGCGTGAGCTTCTTCTTGACCTTCTCCAACAGCTGAAGGAGGCTACTGCTAAGATGACTGACCTCGCTGACTGAGTGGACCAAATTCCCTTGGCTTATAAGGCTTGTGGGCACTCCCACAACCGCCTCGGTACCTAGTTGCCCTCTTTATGATCATCATAATGTATGGAGCGAAGTAGATCCTCTTGCCTTGGTCTCTAGTAGAAGAATGAATCTCACGAAGAATGAAGTCTACTACATCAAACCGTTCTTTCTTCATGATTTTGTCCATGATGTTCCAAGCAAAGCCTCTAATCACATCAAATTTACCACTCTTGGGGTGAATGGTAACTCTCACAATTTTGTTAACAAGGCTAGCTGTGGGGAGAAGATTTTTCATCTTACCCGGCCTCCTGATGCGAGCATTGGGGTCATAGAACGAAAGCTGCTCGGACAAGGATAGAGAAGAAGCACTGTGAATCTTGGGCTGACCATTATGATAGATACCCCAAGCCTGCTCAATTTCCACTTTAGTTGCTGTATACACTGTAGAATCAGTCATCCATGTAATCTCATCAAATGCATCAGAAATGTGGACGGTGGCATAAAATTAGCAAATCATGTCGTCATTGTAATCACACTTCATGCTCATGAACGATGCCACATCTGCTCCATGAAATAATTCCGGCACTCCAACAAATAGTGGTATCTTCCTTATGTGCTCCCAGCTAATCCACTTGTGTTCAACAAAATCCTTGTTTAAATAAATCTCATGGTATATCTTTTGTTGGAAGATAGTCCTGAATTTGTCGAGGGTTGCAGTCCGAGGGAGCATATATTGATTTGCTTGGCGGAAAGAAAAGTATTGCTCCCCTTTGATCTTCCTCAAGTCCATTGTTGGTTGAAAATCATCAAAATTTTCTTCCTCATGTTCCGAACTCTCATTGTCACTCCCATCTCCTCCTTCAAAGTCAACATCCATGCTATCATCCTCTTCACTCGATTCAGAGGTAGCTTTCTTCTTGCCTTTTCCTCCATGAGATGAGCCAGCTAGTTCTTTCCTCACTTTCTTTCAGATATCAAGATCTCT
The DNA here is from genome assembly GCA_036346375.1 of Guadua angustifolia. Taxonomy (NCBI): domain Eukaryota; kingdom Viridiplantae; phylum Streptophyta; class Magnoliopsida; order Poales; family Poaceae; genus Guadua; species Guadua angustifolia. The sequence continues at coordinate 15,637,711 of CM070512.1, read as the reverse complement.
TGCCCTTCGAATCTGTGAGTCTTCACTGTCACTATTATGTGAAGAGGGAATGCCTCGACCCCGAGTGGATTTCCGGACCACCCCGCCGCCGCGAGCAGGAACGTTTTTGGTCCTTGGCATGATTACTGAGATATCAAGGAAAGATATGAGAAAAGAAGTTAGAATGCCCTGAGATAGGTTAAAGACACTAAATGTGGCAAGAGTATGCGAAAAATGGTTTTTGTGTTTGTTATTCATGGTAATATTGTATTTGTGGCCGGTAGTGCTAGACATGTGCGGTACTACCGCAAGAAGGTGCGGTGTTACCGCTCATGCGGTGCTACCGCAGGTACCTACGGTATGACCGCCCATAGGTCGAGTGCCCAACAATTTTACACAAACTTGAGATGTAGGTAGATCGGACCACTAAAACTTGCATATAATCATTAGATCACGTCCATCTACCTATTTCTCACAAAGATTTCCAAAAAATTTTGCGTATTTTTGCCACATTATGCATCTAACCCTAGATTGAAGAAGGCAGGTCCTAGGGCATGAAGTTTCAAGGAAAAAGAGAAGAGGAGAATGAGGATTGATACCTTGAATCCGATGAGCGAGAGGAGAGGTAGGGATTTGAGAGTAGAGCCTCGAATCAATGGATTTTGATTTGGGAGATTTTGGAAGAGGAGGAGCTCTTGAGAGGAGAGAGAGAGAAGAAAAGAATAAGAGAGGAGAAGGGGGGCGCGGCTGGAGATGAGAAGAGGAGGGATGGGGTCAGTTAGACCGCCCTTAAACCAAGCCCAAACCGCACGATCGGTATGACCGCTAGATGGCCCAGTCATACCGCGCATGCGGTGCAACTGCCCTAGAATGCGGTGCAATCGCTCTTGACAGACCAAGGCACACAAAAGATCACCAACAAGTGGATATTGCTCAATTTTGAAAGTATTTTGGGTATACCTCTTGTTTGAGCATTTCCAACTGAGACAAACTAAGAAATGAAATCTCAACAAGAAATCATATAATCATTTATATTTGACCTTTTTCGAGTCGAAAACACCATTTAGAGAACTAGAGATATTTTTAATTCTAGTTCTATTGGCATGACTCAATTTGTGCCTTAGTTAGATCAATATAGATCAAGATTTTGTCGTTGATAAATTCTTCAAAAACAAAATTTGTTTTATTATTGACATAGAGAAGATGTAGTATGATACTAGTTTCAAAAGATAAGATTTACATAGTTAATAGATTGTAAATGAGGTTCTTTTTAAGAAACTTTGCAATTTTATTAAACTAAGATAAATTATTTTCAATTAATTTGACCTATAGGGGTCTAGTTTTATCTTTTGAAGGTTAATAGCACTATTTCAATTTTTCACATTTAGGGGGTTAGATATACATAAGAAGAGAATATTACTCCCCCTTGATGTGAGACACGATTAAAAAGCAAAAATCAAATAAAGCCAACAAATATCCAAAAGAGACCAACATTTAGGCCACATTAGAGATATCTATAACATTCAATTCATTCCACAATTTGCAAAATCTAGCTTCATCCAAGGGTTTGGTGAGAATGTCCGCTAATTGATCCTCAGTTCTAATATGACTAATCACAATATCACCTTTACTAACATGATCTTGCAAGAAATGATGGCGGATATCTATATGCTTGGTTCTTGAGTGTTGGATCGGGTTATTTGCTATTTTGACGGTGCTTTCATTATCACACAAAAGAGGCACCTTTTTGAAATTTATTCCATAATCCATTAAAGTTTGCCTCATCTATAATAATTGAGCACAACAACTACCGGCGGATATATATTTGGCTTCGGTGGTGGATAGAGCTACAGAATTTTGCTTTTTGGAGAACCATGAAACTAAAGATCTACCTAGCAATTGACAACTTCCGGAGGTGCTTTTCCTATCCACTTTGCAACCCGCATAGTCAGAATACGAATATCCAATTAAATCAAATTTAGCACCTTTAGGATACCATAACCCTATATTTGAGGAATGCTTTAAATATCTTAGAATTATCTTTACGGCAACTAAATGACATTCTTTGGGAGAAGCTTGAAAACGAGCACACATGCAAACACTAAACATTATATCGGGCCTAGATACAGTGAGATAAAGTAAACTACCAATCATAGATCTATAAAGCTTTAAGTCTACCGGTTTACCTCCCTCATTTAGGTCGAGATGCCCGTTTGAATCCATTAGAGTCTTGATTGGATTTGCGTCCTCCATGCCAAACCTTTTAAGAAGATTCTTGATATATTTGGTTTGGCTCACGAATGTTCCATTCTTGAGTTGCTTGATTTGGAGTCCAAGAAAGAAGCTCAATTCTCCAATCATTGACATTTCAAATTCCCTAAACATCATATCACCAAAATCTTTGCAAAAATCACCAAATTCCCTAAACATCATATCACCAACCACTAAAACGCTCATAACTTTTTACTCCGAACTCCGATTTAGGTGATCTTTGATTCTATACGAAGCTTATCACGAGGGCTACAATCTCCACCCATTTTTAAGATTTAAGTAATCATAGATATTTTTAAATATCACCAAAACCAAACTCTATTGTAGTCATTCAAGTCTAAAATCTGATTTTTTGAAATCCCTCACATAGACTTGATGAAGGGCATGACTACAAGCTAGAGAGAGTCAATAAGATCAAATCTTTAGCCATGTAAGGATCAACACATAATCCTGACACATTGCAAAACACATTTGCAAATTCTAACACATGCTTTAGGATTGAAACCCATAACCTCTAGCTTATTTGCAAACCACATTTGTAAACAACAAATCAACATTTTGCAAAAACACATTTTGCAAACACAAAGCATAAACTTTACTTATGCACGAGCTATCACCTTTTGCAACACATGCAAAACTTAGCTCCATGCAAAAACCAAATCGATTAAGATTCAATAAGACGCAAGCATGAGCTCCCTTATTTGCAACACATACAAATACTTAGCTCATGCAAAAACCAAACAAAGAGAGTGAGCTAGAGTGAACCGGATTGAGTTCATCAACACATGATGAAGCTCAAGCTAAAAGACTCAACCCTTCTTAATAGTACGGCACCTAACTAGCAATCCGGTCTCCCATCCAAACACCGAGACCGGTAAAAGACAAGAAAAACATCCTTAGCCCTAGCTAGTTATACCTTTGCTTTTATCGATCCATTTGTGAGCTTTTATGATTTCCAATCATCTTCTCTCCAAGATCGAATCTTCTTCTTCTTGTTCATCAACACATGATGAACCTTCTCTAGCCTTTCTCTTCATTTCGGGATCTTCTCTTGAAGCTCATCAACACATGACGACTTCTTGTTCCTGATTCTTTATCGTCTTAGACTCAACCTACTTCACAACTCATGGAAGATCATTAGTCCAACAAACACGGTTGCCTCAATCATCACTTGCACTCCATTAACATATAATGGATGCCTCTAAGATCGATTGAGCACAACCCAAATAATTTTGAATGAATAAAAGATGTCTTGAGTACTTTGATGCAACTAATGCTTCATTATACTCAAGAACTTTTCGTCATCTTAATCAACAAAGAAACACCATCAACACATAATGAAATATTCTTTGATTGATTGAAAGACAACCGAACTCAATTTAAATTGAATTTAAATTGACATGAGTATACATATAACTACACAAGTTTCATATACTCAATTTGATGGAATGTAATGATCCAAATATTATGTGGAGTGGAAAGGGATCAATACATTTTAAACCATCAACTATAGAATAAACTCCATTAGGTATGCGCATATAAATAATTTAACTTGAAATCAATATGCACATAATTAATCTTAGATGGCATTTGAGTTTATCTTATATTACCCTGAGTATACTCAAAAGGTTGTTTCAAAGTAATGATCCTTGATATAGAAAGATGAATTAGATCAATACTATTGAAACATCAAGGTAAAGTATGAACTCCCCTAAATGTGTGCATTCATGTATATATGGAATTGAAAACATTATGCACATCTTGATGTTTAAATAATGGTAGAGTTCATCCTTTAACTTGAATCCAAAATATGCATTAAGATATTATAAAATGAATATGAGTGCATATCTTGGGTTTTCCATTTTTTAATGAGATGAGACTAATAAGGATATACTCAATAAAAGCGTTAGTCTCATATTTGGATTTATCAATATGATCATGAGTATTGTATCCAAGGAATGCAACAAGATATATAATATGAGCTCGAATGCATACCTTTGATATTTTCATCTTTTTCATCCAAAAGAGACTAATAATAGTTAGGCTCAATAAAAGAGTTAGTCTCGTAAAAAGATTTGTCATTAATTAACAATTGAGACAAATCAATATTATGATTATCAAAAGAATTAGTCTCAATATTAGGTTTGTCATTAACACCAAAACCAACTTAATGGAGTTTGAACTTTCACTGGTCATACCGCACATCTATGACCAACGGTCACTGGCGTGCAGTTAATGCCTGGTCAGTGACCAACAGTCACTTGGCCGGTGTTACCACAAGGGGGTGCGGTATAACCGCTCGCCGGTCATACCGCACGTTGAGTATGAGAAAACACCGCTTCTGGAAAAAACACACCGCAAGGGAGGTGCGGTAGCACCTCAGGCCCGGTGCTACCGCAAGTACCAGCGGTCATACCGCCCCTATGAGACAAGAATGTCATTTTTAATCTCTTTTGATTTTGTTTTTCAACAACTAATCCTAAAGATGTTTAATAAAATATTATTTGAGCCTTGACACCTTTTCTCGACGTCAAACTTGCGACAATGACCCCTCTTAATAGTATGACACCTATTCTAATAATCCGATCTTTTCTCTTCGACCACCGAGATCGGTAAAACTATGAAAAGGTCCTTATACGTTATACTTGGGTCCTTTATGTGAGACCCCAGATCGACGATCCAGAATCTCTTGTGTATTACTGTACTAGTCCCAGATCAAAGCTAGTACACACAGTCGAAACAGTGGTAAATCAATGACCATATCAGGATTATATATTGAAGTAATAAATAACATCAAGTAAGAACAATAACCTTATGGTTGAGGTTTACCAAAACCGCCTTAACAGGCTGAACAACTTGAATAACTACAGCGGAAGACGAAAACTCCAAGTGATGACCCAACCATATGCCCACAGACAATCTAGTGGGGAGAGCGTCCTAGTCCAGGTGATCTCCTTTAACAGCTTCAACCTTCTGAGAGATGATTTGAGTGTAGCATGTGAATACATAAAGTACTCTGCAAGTCTTGGTAAAAATGCATAATGAAGGCTATATCAAAGAAGGCTTATTATGGTTCTTTTGCATTAAGCCATATTTTCAATAAACTTTACTTGTAATAAATTTTTGTAAAGCAGATTTATCAATTATTTATATCTATTGAAATAATTATATCTCTAGTGAAGGTTCTAGCCACCAATCATTAGTATACAGGCTCTATCCGCCACAGATTACAAAACAGGTTCAACTACCTGACTGGCTCTAGCCGCCAGAGGCACATCCGAGAGTTCTAACCACTCCCGAATCCCAAAGTTCATTTTTGAAAACAAAACCAAAAGACTACCAACATGCAAAGCATTCTTTGTCCGCCCTTGACCGTAGGCACGGCTATTTGAATAGTTTTAACCCTCTCAGAGAGATTGCACACTTTACTCACAAGACATGATCGACTCTTGGTACCATGCAATTAACACACTTCCTTTGGTGTGTCAGAGAGATCATAACAAGGCCTTTACAATGTATACATCTAACCCGACTCACCACGAGGTTTCACATTGTTAGGGTTCCATCTCGCCCAAATATAGAAACCCTCTTGCGGTGTGGGAAAATACGACTTGCCTCCATCTGCACCCACATTTCACCATCTGGTGAGTCTAAGTTAGGTTTCTACAAATTATTCACCAGTCGAGCCCATTTGACATGTGGTTGTATTGTTGTGCTAAGAATGGACAATTATAAGAGTCGGTCCTTAATTTGACTAGGCGGCTTCCACAAACCAAGACCGGTGCTCATCGCACTTGCCCGACAAACCATTCCACCCCAATCTAAACCATTTTCTTTTTATTTTTATTTTACAAACAAACGGTAATACCTTTTGCCTATATTTTCCAACACAAGTTTACAAGGGTTTAGAAAGAATCCCCACCCATAGGTGTATACTGACCGTTTGCAAGCATAAGCATTTCTACCGAACTACTCTATTCCACCAATAGTTTATTTAATAAACTTCAATTCTCAGTGTTGATAAAAATTATTATAATCAATTATGTAGTCTCCTAAAGTCATGAAGTCACCAAGATCTCACATTATTATCATGGCACTTGCATAATCCAACCCAATATGATATTCCAATAAGTGAAGTCTATATCAAGAGTAATCATGACTCCAAAATCATATTAAGCTACAATTATCACTAAATATGAAACATCTTCCTAGAACTATAAATTACATTATTGATTTATCCATCATTCTTGTATTGATCAATCTTATCATCCACTTAATCCACGAAAAATACTTCACAATATCATTCACTAAATCCACCAAGTATGATTCACAACATCATCTACATTAAATCACCGAGAACACTTCACATAATCATCTACTAAACCACCAAGAATGCTTGTTAAATTCACTGAGTATGATTCTCAACATTATCTATTTAATCCATAAGTATGATTCTCACTATTATCTATTAAGTGCACCGAGAATGCTTCATAATATTATTTACTAAACCACCCAAATATTACTCTCAAAATCATCTACTTTAATCCATTGACAATGGTAGTTCCTATGATCATAACCAATTAATCTTAACCAATCACACATATTCCATATTAACCAACCAATTCATATATGATTATCACCATCCATATTTCAACCAGTATTTATTTTCTTAATCAGCTCCTCAATAATAACTTCCCACAAATATTAACAATCCAACTTCACAATATTTCAATCATCAACATTCTTAGATCACTATAATAATTATTAATCCCCATCAACACTAATATCCATGTAATCTCCAATAAAAACTGGGTTCTAGCTCCAATTTCCATTCTAATCAAAGATTATTTAATCAAGAATAATTACTATGGTGGATTACTTGTTCTAAGGCGACAAAGGTTCATGGATACAATATCAAGGAGGTATAAACAACAGGTACAGCTAACAGTCTAACGTTAACATCATTCTTTTATGTAAATAGCAATGCATGTTTAAAGAAGCAGTTACAAAAGCATTTATAAAACTAGGTACAAAATGCGTCAAGGAAGACTTGCTTTCAAAGCGGGACAGCGGGACGTCGGTCTGGAAATGGAGATCGTCCTCGGCAACGACGGCAACGTCTTCGGCTACGCGCAAAACGGAGCGACACAAAAGAATAAAATAAAATAAACAGAAACTAAAAATTATAATAAAAATACTGGCAGATAGAGGATGATTTTAGATGAATTTAGCAATTGGAATCACTCGATTCGGAGTTCGGATGACAGAGATAAAAATATTTGAAAGTGCTCGGTTTGGAAATTGGAAAAAGAGGGAATATTCCCAGAATCTTTCTTTTTCCTGGATTACAGATTTTTGGTTTACTCTATTACACGTGGGTCCCACTGGTCATTGACTCATGCCTTCTTCTCCAAAGGTTCTGTACAGAGAAATGCCATGAAAGGAGCAAGGAAATGGAGGAAGGCCAAGGAAAGAAGGGGTGCTCCACGGCCAGGGAGGGCGGCACCGGCGACGACGGCAGGAACGCGCAGCCTAGCCCGGCGGTAGAGGGGCGCGAGGGCGCAGGAACCTGTGCGCAGGAGGCGCACGGTTGGCGCTGGTGGCAGCGCAAGGCGGGAGGCGAGGACAGCAGTGCGGCTTCACGGCATGAGCACTGAGCACTCGGCAGCGCAAAGGGAGGCGAGGAACGGCGGCGAGCACGACGTCAAAAATCGAGCCGGCGGCACAACGTTTAAAACCTCTTGAAAATGCGATATTTCTCGAAACTAAGGTGAGCACGGGATAGCTAGCATCAAGGGGAGTCTATGGGTGCAAGGAATTGAATTGATTCGTACCCAAACGGAAGAAATAGACGACGAACGGAGCGACGGCCGACGACAAACAAACTCGAAATCCGGGGGTCAAACTGCAACGATAATCAAATCTGATTGAAGGGTTGTGATCACGGAAGCAAAAGGCACAAAGTGACGCAGTTGGTTTACCTAGAAACTCACCGGAGCAAAAGATGGGTCACCGGCGTCTTTGGAGAACGCCGGGCGTCGGGTTTTCTCGAGTTTTGGGAAGGGAAATGGCATTGGACAGATGGGGCAAGGTGAGCACGGAATAGAGAACATCAATACGCACATTTCAAGTACTCGCACGTCCGGGGAGGTGAAGAGACGCCCGAGATAATGGCCGAGTAATAAATTATCATTAACGATTAATTGCGGCCGTTTCGCTGGGATTGAGGACGGGTGATGGCAGGGAAATGAATCCTCTCATCAATACCTTCGCGATGCTTCAGCTCCCACGCGATTTGGTGCAGCGTGGAGGAAGATATGAGGGTTTGAAAATAGAGCTTGCAAAGGAACTGGAACACGAACTGTGCAGACCAAATGGAGAAGATGAATAGTGCAAAATTTAGAGCGCGCGAGATAAAATAGAAAACGAGCTCTAAAAATGCCGAAAAAGATTCTAAAAATCCTAAATAATAAAATGGAACCCAATAAAATTGGTTTTGCTAATTTTGGATGAACTTTGGAATTTAGATTATTTTGGAACGAAATAAAATGGATTTGAATAAAGCGCGAGAGATAAAATACCAGAGAGATTCTATAAATCTTGAAACAATTCTCAAAATTATTATAGAATATTTGGAACCTAATACAATGGGTTTTGAGATTTTTGGAGCATTCTGGAACTTGGGTGACATTTTAAATAAGGACCGGAATTGGGAATTCTGACTTTGCAGACGGTAGAGGATTGAACTTCAATTTCGGATGGATAAGGATGCCAGGTTAATTATAACACTGAAGAAAAACCAAATTTTAAAATTAATTAATTTTAAATTAGCTTTTAGCAGAAACCCGAAATTGGGGATGTTACACTTTAGCCTTGCTGCATTGATCTTCTACTTTTGCGTCGATGTTCTCTTGTCCATTTTGTTTTGAGCCAACCTGTACTCAAATATACTCAATAGAAGAACATTAACACTTCAAAACTCTATTGTTATCAATTACCAAAACTAACCGGAAATTCAGGGGCCTAGATGCTTTCAGTTGTTCATCTGGCCTGGTCTTAAACACGATGTCATCAATGCAGTTCAACAATGTACCATCTGCCAACAGGCCAAACATGAACATTCTCGTTCACCTGGCTTATTGCAACCATTGCCCATTCCAGATGGAACTTGGCAGCAGTTGACGATGGACTTTATTGAAGGGCTCCCCACATCGGAAGGATGCAATACTATTATGGTGATTGTTGACAGATTCTCCAAATATGCACTTTTTGTGGCTTTAAAACATCCCTTCACGGCTCCTCAAGTTGCCAGGCTGTTTTTGGATAATGTAATCAAGCTTCATGGCATGCCCAAGTCGATTGTCTCTGATCACGACAGGGTCTTCACAAGTCTGTTTTGGAAAGAGTTGTTCCTTGCTATGGATGTCAAATTGCAATATAGTTCGGCCTATCATCCTCAAACGGATGGACAAAGCGAACGTGTAAATCAATGTTTGGAAATGTATCTCCGCTGTGCTGTTCCCTCTTCACCAGGCAAATGGCGCAAATGGTTGGCTATGGCTGAATTCTGGTACAATACTTGTTGCCATACTTCTTTGGGTTGTTCTTCATTTAAGGCATTGTATGGGTATGACCCTAGCTATGGAGTGATGTTAGATTCTGGAGTTGCTACTAATCAGTCGGCTCAAGAAATGCTAGCAGAGCGAGCAGCCTATTCAGTTATGTTGAAATGCCATTTGCAAGTGGCTCAGAATCGCATGAAAGTGCGCAAGCTGATAAGAAACATTCAGATCGACAGTTTCAATTAGGCGAGCAAGTATATTTGAAGTTGCAGCCTTATGCTCAATCTTTTGTTGTTAAACCGTCCATTTCCTAAGTTGGCTTTCAAGTATTTTGGACCTTATAGAGTTCTGGAGCGGATTGGCCAAGCGGCATATCGGTTGGAATTACCTGCTGGCAGCCAAATTCATCTAGTGTTCCATGTTTCGCAACTCAAGGCTTTTCTTCCAGATTTCACTCCGGTATATCATAATCCCCCTTGTATTGCTGATCTTCAGATGGAATCAGTGGAGCCCGAAGCTATTCTGGATCACCGTCTTGTGAAAAAAGGGAATTCCGCTATTCCTCAGGTGTTGATTAAATGGACGCATATTCCAGCTGAAATGGCTACTTGGGAGGATTTTTATGTTGTCAAGCACAGTTTTCCGGAGGCAAATGCTTGGGGTCAAGCAGATTCTCTTAGGGGGGGTGATGTCAGGAAGGCGAGCCAGAGAGGAAGTGCATTGCGCGGGAAAGCAGACGAAGGCGTTAATGCGCGGAATGCTTCTGGAGTTGAATGAATGTAAGTGAAGGGTTGAGATCAGAGAGACGGGGAAATCGGGTGGTTGGTATTTGATGATAGTGAATAGTGTTGTCGGCAATAGTAAACGGTAACTAATTAGCTGTAAACGCAGAGGTGTTGCGCTGTCAAAGTAAAAGAGGAGTTGGTATATAAACCTTTGTAATCGATCTGGAAAAGGTTAACGATGAAAATGGAATGAAATTCTCCAGTTCTTTCTTCTTCTCCAAGTTCTTCCCCTTTCTCTTCTCCCTTTTCTCTTCTCTGAAGTTACCGATTGTTGCGCTGTATTCTTTGGTTTCCTTCGGTTCTTTGGTTGTATTGGCTTCTGCTGTAGGCGCTATTATAGGACACCGGGTGCCGCTCCTTGACACAACTTGTGGACGCCGGGTCGCTACTTGTCCACGCTGTCTCGCCGCTCATGGACACCGTGGATGCGGGGATCGCCGCTCGTGGATGCCGGGTCGCCGTGCACGCCGAGGCATGGACGCTGGGTTGTCGTGGATGTTAGGCTGTGGATGCGCACTGCTCGCCTGGGGATTGCGCCATGGACGCTAGGCTCCTCGTGTCAGAACACGCGAACACGAGATGCGAATGTGAGATTTCGAGGGCTTCGTGAGATGGGAGAGTGGGGTATAGCAGTGGCATTTCACGGGTAAATACCCATAGCTTGAAGGGTTACTTTCATTTGGGTGTGCCGGATCCCCACGAGAAGCTACTATTTGATCGCTCCTCCACCCACATTCATTTTCACTTGAGCGCTTCGACTGGACCCGTGAATCTGATTTCGAGGAGCCTGCGTGTTCGGCTGGGCTTGGGCCGCTCTAGCTGAGAAGTCAGGGGGAGGAGCAGTACCAAACGGCCCCTAAGATCGAACTCTTTTAGGTACACTAAATTCTATATAAACTGTTCATTTTTTATCTAAGAGATCAGATCAGTTAGAATTTATTTATACGTCCTCTAGTAGTAGAATAGTAAAAATATTTTTAACAAATCAACGGCTAGATCTGATTTTTACTGCCTACTTTATACTACCAGTACAATGCACCATAAAATTTCTCATATAAGATAGAAGATGAACGACGATTACTTGTTCCTTCGTGTACTTTTAAGATATATATAATTTATATTAGAAGTGTGGTGCATTGAAACACTACTAAAAAAACAGTACTTCATGCGAATCAGACCGATGTTCCGTAACTCGATCAGCTGAGTAAAAACGGTCATCGATACAAATACAATCTTGTACACGCAGCATATCTTTGGCAGATTGCAACAATACACGAGATCACATGCAGTACAAATGGAACGCTTCTTCTGCTTCTGCAATGTCTAGCTTCTGCTTCTGCCAGATTCTCATGAGATTACTGAGAAGAAGTGAAAACCGTGTTGTTTCTCAAAGTCCACAGGTTACAAGTACCATCACTTCTTCAAGTGAAGCTGACTAAAACATCGACTTTGCTGGGAGCAACAACGAACCAACTAGCTCGCCTTTCTGTTTGCGCAAGTTAGTTTGCATCATCACGTGCGACTCTCCCGTTGCAAGAAACCTGATGGCGTTCATAGGAAAACCAGCTTCTTCATGGGAGAATCGGTGAATGGTATACAAGTAGAAAGAAAACCAGCAGGCCGGCTCCAGCAAATAGAAAGTTATCGCGCATTTACGAAGACATGGCCAACTGTGAGGAACCTAAACCTGAGAGAAGAAAATGGCAAAGCTAAGTTCAGATTCAAATAATATAGAATTAAATGGGCATTGAATACCCTCTACAGAATGAACAAAGGGGTGTGTGTATGAGACACTAGATTGCAGATTCACACGCCTTGTGGAGAAACACACATGGTCCCAAAAACAATTGAAATAAAGATCCAAAGTAGGTACTGACCTCAAGTACTCGACAAGTAGAGGAGGAAGATGCCGAAACGAAATGCAGTGCCTTAGTATATACGACTGGTATTTACGGAACAGATGAACTGCAGGCAGTAGCCAGAGAAAGAAAAATTAGAACCAGCACACTGCATTTCTTCATTGATGAAAGAGAAGTTGGCACAACACATTGAGATCGAGTATTAGGCAGCACCCTGTGCTGTAATACCTTTTGGCATCTGATGAAGCTGCAGATTCAGGTATAAAGGTTCTGCACGATCTTTCCGTTAATGTGGATGTAAGGAACATGAGCAATGTTTGGCCAGTCCTGTGCCCTGAGCTCAAGGAACTTCTGCTCCTCCTGCTTCAGCCACTCATCTCTTTCTTTCTGCAGACTCGATGGACCCTCTTCGTTGCTGATGAGCAGTTCCTCCATCTTCTCCCTAAGCCATTCATCTCCCTTCCACCCCGGACCCGGCCACTCATTTTGGTCAATCAGCTGCAGCCACTTATCTTGCGAACCCTTCTGTTCCTGTTTCATCCATCCCAACTCCATCTTGGCCCCAAGCCACTCCTCCATCTTGGCCCTACGCCACCGCTCCATCTTGGCCCTACGCCACCCCTCCATCTTGGCCCTACGCCACTCCTCCTCCTCTTCCTTTGGCCAGACCTTCCCATTTCCCTTCTTGCATCGTGCCTCTAGTTGAACCGAACACTCTCCTATTTGTAACTGTTTTAGGTTACGTGGGAGGCCATTTGGTGGAATCGAGTGAATTTGGTTGCAACCATTCAGAGTCAACTCCCTCAAAGATGACAGAACGGCCAAGCTTGACGGGAGTGAGTGGCACACCGAAAGCGCCATCTCCTGTAGGGATGTAAGCTGTTGAAGCCACTGTTCAATAATGCTAGTAAAGTCCCTGATTGAGAAAAGACATAGAGTTCGAAGGGAAGGAGTTCTGGAAAGAATATTGTTGAGATCTGTGGACGGTGGGTATTTATCCAGTCCAAAGTGAGTGAGAGAATGCATAACACGAGCGCTTTTACTTGTAACATGTTGCGACTCTTCATCTATTTCTGTAGTGATTCTGTCACAATTGGAAATCCGTAGTTCCGTCAAGCTCTTGATAAACCAAAGCCCACCTTTGATGCACACCTCTGGAACATGCCCGATAAATAGATACTCCAAGCATGTCAACTGTTCACATGGAAGGGTTAATGTGCCTGATTCTACATAGCTGTTGTGTATCTCCAAACGTGTCAAACCTGTTAGCCTTTGCAAATACCTTGAGATAGCATGTGGACTACACTGGTCAAAAAATATATCTTTTGCTGCTGAGCCCAAGAATTCGAAAGGCACCTTCCTCAAATTAGGACACGAAAATATCCACAGCTTCCGTAGATTCGGAATGAATTCTCTGCACCCTGCATATGTCCAACTCTTATAGCTATACATCCCGCCAAAGGTCAGCTCCTCCAAGGATCGAAAGATCACGTTTGAGGTCCCATAGACTTCGGAATTTATATCCCGTATTGAGGGCAAATCAAACAACGTGAGTTTCTGGAGATGCTCAAGCTGTCCAAGAGGAGGAAGAACCCGCAGCTTGAAACATGAGCGTATCTCTACAACTCGTACATACTTGAGTTGTCCCACCCAATCTGGAAATGCCAACCCTGGATAACCAAAAAGTTCTAGCTCTCGCAGATTCCTCGGAGACAAATTCCCAAGGATCTCCATTGCTAGTTTGGTTGGCGAACGACTCCATTCTAATCTTAAACTTGTAAGGTAGCTTTTCCCAACTATGTTAGCTTGAAGTGCCTCTTCAGGATCATTCAGCATATCAAGACTTGGAATACAAAGGAAGCCTCTGATGTCGTTCAAATCACTTAGCTCAGTTATCCTGTGCCCATCCTCTACTTTAACATGGAATTTATTTAGCTCCTGGAGTTTAGTTAGCTTCCCGATGCCATAAACCTGAGAAGTTGTATCTGGATCAGCGTGCAAATGCCGTAGGTTCATCAGTGAGTTCATGTTTCTAGGTAATTCTAGAAATCTACAACCTTGCAAGCCAAGAACCTGGAGATGGCACAAACTGCATACTGAATCAGGAAGTACGTTGATCCCGGTATAAGAAAGATCGAGATATCTAAGGTGTTTCAATCTGCTAATAGCATCTGGAGGACGACTTGGAGCCCCTTGGACCAAGTCCAAGTATCCTGTCGTTCCACACCACCTACCACAAGAGAAATCCAATATGCATAGGCTTTTTGGACTGTCTTGAATTTTATATTGAGAATGGTAAGCTTCAATAGAGCTGGATTGACCAAAGTCAGTAAACAACATTAAGGGCTTCCACTGTTCGATTTCGAAGTCAGCCAGCTGCACATTCGAATCACCCATTTCAACAGACAAATAGTGGAGAATTTGCGAAGCATCTTTGACTGTCTTGATACCATGAAATTTATTAGAAGATAAGGCAATTGCAAAATCTCTAACCAAATCATGCATAATGTATCCAGTTTTCCATATTGTTGGCCACAGGAAGGCCATATTGACAAGTTCATCAAACCATTCGCTAGCTATATCCTCCAACCTTTGCGAAATAGTAATGCTGTCCAATTGAATAAAACCATTGGCTATCCACATCTCAATCAACTTGCATTTTTGAAAAACATAATTTCTGGGGAAGATCGAAAAAAGCAGAAAGCATTGCCTCAAATATCCAGGTAAGTTTTTTTTTGATAAAGGAAGTGTAACGTCCCGAAATTTGCCGAATTTAAATTTTTGGAGTTTTAAAATTTTTATGAATTAATAAATCCTTATTTGCATTTAATTGAATTTATCTAATTTTTCTGGGATTTATTGGATTTAATTAACATATATTTAAAATATGCTTCTCTTGATTAATTAATATCAGAAAAAGTATTTATCAAAAATAAATGAAAATATTTTATTTAGGCTCAAAATGCTCTGAAATATTTTCTAGAATTTTTCTAGAATTTTTCGGGTATTTTTAGTGCCCTAAATAATTACTTTGAATTACTGGAATTATTTTTATTAGAAAAAGTCGGAATTTGCTAGCTACAGTGTCGGGCCGAGCCCAACACTGTGCTGTCGCCGAAACCCTAATCGCCGTTCGCTCTCTACCGTCAGATCTCGATCGGACGGTTGCGATCGCGTACCGTTTCGCCGAAGCGGTGGATCAATCCGCGCCGTCGGATCTCGATCGAACGGCTGATGGGACTGAAGCATCTCGGGACCGTCGCGATCGCCGCACCTTGCCTCCTCTGGCCGCCGCGATTTGCGGGATTTGCGCGTTACAAGGCGTCTTGTCGACCGTGCTATGGCTTGTTAAATTGGTCTCCTCGCCCGCTTTATTCGGTCCATTCGTCCATTTGCTCTCGTGTCTCTAGTCGCCCTCTTGCTCGCCGTAGCTAGCACTCTCCCGCTCGGTTTTCCCCGTGCCCCGCCGCCGTCCGTCGATCTCCGCCGTCGCCAAGACCCTCGCCGAGTTCCCTGCGTTGCACCGCGTCCGTGGAGCTACTTCTTCCGACCGGAGACGCCCAGGAACGCCTCAAGCCACTTCATCTTCTTCAACTCCGGCGACGAGCACCACCGTCCTTCTTCGACGCCTCGCGACTCACCTCAACCGTCGGATTTGCATCGAACGCTCACGGTAAAGCCACGTTTTTCCTTTTTTAAATGCGAATCGAATCGGTAGAAATGGATCTTGGCCGTTGGATCTTCATCGGACGATGCTCGTTAGGCCGCGTAGGCTTAGGAATAGTAAACCGCTCGGTATAGCGTAGCCGTCGGATTCTCATCCAATGGGCGACGTTGCGCCACGTCTTCTCCGTAGAAGTTAAGTCGATTATGCACGGTAGATCTCGGCCGTTGGTTGGTAATCGTCGCTCGGTGTGTCCACGAGGTGCGGTGAATAGTGATCCGTCGCGAAACCGTAGCCGTTGGATTCTCATCCGACCGCCTCGCTGCGCCACGTATCTTTGGGTAGCGATGCATCGCTCGGTAACGACCGACCGTTGGATTTAAATCCAACGGCCGGGATTAAATGTGCCGCGTGGCTTGATGCTTTCTCGCCGCGTGTCAATCGCTGAGTGGTCCAAGCACTGTCCCGTGGGGCCCACATGTCAGTGTGATGACCGGCCAGGCCGACGCCAAGATGACGTCATCCGCCCACTTGTTGCCGTGACCGTGGGCGACGTGGAGGCCTCGGTGCCGACACGCGTCGCCGGGGAATAAATCCGGATTTTCAGTATAAAAATAAAAGGATTAATTCGGTTATTCATTTATTGAATTTCAGCAAATTTGAAAACGCTATAACTTTTGCATTTTAACTCGGATTTGGGTGATTCCAGTGCCCAAAAATTTGTAAGAATATAAGCTATTTAATGGTGATTTTTATTTTATTTTTGGTGTTAGTGTTGCTGTCTGTATTGTATATTTATTGTGTGCTTGCTTGTACCGATTAGACTCCGAGTCGCCAGAATTTGACGAAGGAGAATTTGAAGACCCGTCGCAAAGCTTCGACCAGAACCAACAGCTTTTTGAAGGCAAGTCATGCTTTGACCATGTTGCCCCTAGATTTTCAAATATATTTTGATTCAATTATTGCATGCTATGTTAAATATAAATACTATTGGTTAAATTGGGAAATGGTAGTTAAAAGCCAAACATTGTTTATGCCACCTTGATTATAATGTTTATAAGCCCTGAAATCCTTGTCCACCCTAAGATGTCTAATATGTTGGATGCTTATATGACGCCAACACGGGAGGCTAGACCGTGGTTAGCTGCTTATCCTGCTTGTATGCGATGAATGAATTTCAAATAGCAAATGAATATTGCCTAAACAATTATGGAACGCATTTTTGTAAAAGTGCGATGATGCCATAATGATGGAATTGGAATAGTATCCTGTGCGGTGCTATTCGGGAATTGATGTGTACAATGGCATGTGTTGCTTAAATATAAAGTGGGGTGGGAAATGTTTTGGACTGGGGCAAGTGGCGAGATGGCCGTGCAGTGTGGGCCTGTGGTACTGGAGGTATAAAAGGTCAGGTGTCTTGGGGATTATGGTTGTCTTGCCTGTGATGCTTAAGGACTTAACCTTGCGAGCCTTTGAACTGAGTTCCGTGTACAACCACTTGTCCGGTATGGGACGGACCTAGTTTAGTAGGCCTCTAACCTCTTTCCTTTGAAATCCCGGGGTGACAGTGCACACATGTGCCACTGTAGGGGAAGCGTACCTGTGCTACGGCTTAGTACCCATTCAACGGTACTTGCTCTGTCTAAACTTCGGCTCTGAGTGAGGGAAGTGTTAGAAGGGGAGTATCGGAGGGGTTCATTGGTTAAATGTTAGTCTCTGAAAGACTTTGTTGCAATCAATCGCCTGTGTGGTGAGCGACTGTATCCTGTGGGTAAAGTGTACAGCCTTTGCAGAGTGTGTGTGTGAATCTATTCGAATAGCCGTGTCCGCGGTATTGGACATTTTTCGGTGATTACAGTCAAGGGTTAGATTTTCAAAATAAAAATGTGGAATGGGTGGCTGTGTGCCAAAAGAACGATGAATGAAGTTAGGGCTGTGTGCCAAACCCTTGGAAAAGAGTTGAGAAATTAATTATTATTAATATTGATTTTACTGCTTTTAATCTAATAGGATTACCTGTTAAAGAAATGCTGCTTTAAGCAAAGTAACCAACTAAGCCTTTCCTTTGGATAAGCCATGCATGTAGTAATAGAACTGCATTGTGCATGACTTGTTGAGTATGTTGTATACTCACTCTTGCATCGACAAAAACCTCAGAAGAAGAAGAAGCCATGCCAGCTTGGAATGAAGAGTTCGTCGAAGGCCAAGAGGACTAAGGGGTTGAGCCGCACTCAGTAGCCTGTGGTTATGAAGGGTTCCTTGCTTTACTTTTGCTTCCGCTGATAAACTTGTGCTACTCTGATATTTATCGCCCTGCACGGCGAATTATTGTAAGGCGACCATAAGGTCATGTAACTTGATTATATTATGCTTGAAGTACTTTATTATTTATTTCCGCTGTGTATGATTGTGGTACTTCAACCTGTTATCCTGTGTGTACTAGCGTGATCCTAGACTAGTACAGAATACACAGAGTGTCCGAATCCGTAAAAATTCGGGGCACGACAGGAAGTATTTTATTGATTTCAAGAAAATTACATCGAGAAGATACAATTCCTTGAAACACCTTCCGGCCTCTGCTTCACAAGAAGCACACAGCCCAAAAGCCAAAAAAAAACACACACACACACACACACACTCTAGTGATTATTAAGTCGAAGACTAAACCGCCACCCATGTGCCTGGGCAAAGAAATTCTTGGCCACCTTAGACAGCCGAAGCGTAGCATCCACCATAATAGAACGCAAATCTGCCCTCTGAAGCACAGTCCAAGTACGTAGCCAATAGGAAGTAGCATAGATAACCTACAAAGGAGATGAGTTGGATTTCTTTTGGAAGACAATGTCATTCCTGTTTAACCAAATAGACCAACAGATGGTTGCGGCCCCTAGTAAAACAATATTTTTAATACCCTTCGCAAAACCATCCAGCCAAGTACCAAACATATGAGAAACACTGAAAGGTCGAACAATACCAAAAGCAAGATACACAAAGCTCCAGACCATACGAGCAAATCGACAAGTAAAAAACAAATGCCTAATCGTCTCCATTTCGTGACAAAAGCAACATGTTGTACTGCCTTGCCAATTGTGTTTGGCCAGATTGTCCGTAGTCAGAATAACTCCTCTTCTAAGATACCATAGAAAGACTTTAATTTTTAATGGGGCTTTTAACTTCCATAAACGCTTGTTGAGATTAGGAACATCACATTTTATCAACGCCAAGTAATGAGACTTCACTGAGAATTGCCCAGATTGGCACAAGCTCCAGCGAAATTCGTCATCAACCTGCGTTAAATGTAAATTGGCGATGCATGAAAGCAAGTCATTCCACTCCACCAACTTAGATCCAATTAATGATCTTCGCCAAGAAATATTAGGTTGAGGAGCTATAAAAACTTCAGCAATCGTTATGTATTTTTTCCTTGTGATACTGTATAGCCCAGGATATTGATGTTTTAAAGCACAATTGCCAAGCCAATTATCTTCCCAGAATCGCACCTGTGATCCATTATTGATTTTGAAAGTACCAAACCGAAGGAAATCCCGTTTTACCTTCATCAAACTAGACTAGAAATGCGAGTCTCCTGGATTCCACTCGACTTGTACCAACGATTTAGACACAAGATACTTATTTCTAAGAATCTGCTGCCATGTACCATCTGTTGATAAAAGTTTAAACAACCACTTACTCAGAAGCGCAATATTCTTAATATTTAAATCATGAATCCCAAGTCCCCCTTGATCTTTGGGCTGACATAATATATTCCATTTTGCAAGACGATATTTTATTTTACCTTCCTCCCCTTGCCAAAAGAAGCGAGATCGGAAGTAATCAAGCCTCTTAAGAACGCCCTTAGGAATCTTAAAGAAAGACATCATATACATCGGAAGACTACTTAACACTGAATTAATGAGTGTTAGTCTGCCACCAACTGAAAGGTGTTTTCCCTTCCAACTACTAAGACGCTTCTCGAATCGCTCTTCAACCCGTTTCCAATCTAAGTTTCGCAAAGTCTTAAAATGGATAGGAATTCCTAAATACTTGAGAGGAAATTCCCCTTGTTTACATCCAAACAAATCCATATACCGATCTAATGAATCATGAGCGTCTCCCAAGCAAAATAATTCGCTTTTATGGAAATTTATTTTGAGACCCAATATATGCTCAAATGCACAAAGCAATAACTTCATGTTACAAGCTTTATCTAGGTCATGTTCCATAAATAAAATTGTGTCATCTGCATATTGTAAAATCGATAAACCATCCTCAACAAGGTGAGGAATCACTCCTCCAATTAACCCCATTTCCTTAGCCCTTCTAATCAACACAGCCAACATATCAGCAATGATATTAAATAATAACGGTGATAAAGGATCACCTTGACGAAGCCCTTTTCTTGTTTGGAAAAATTGGCTTACATCACCATTAACATTAACCGCCACACTCCCTCCCGAAATGAAGGACCGAATCCAAGAAATCCACTTGGAAGAAAAACCTTTCATTCGCAAGGTTTGGAACAGAAAGGACCATTTAACTTTATCATATGCTTTCTCAAAGTCAATTTTAAAAATAACCCCACTAATCTTCTTCCTATGCATCTCATGGATAGTTTCGTGCAGAATGACGACTCCTTCTAAGATGTTTCGTCCCCGCAAGAACGCAATCTGGGTAGGGCTAACTACCTTGTCCGCAATCATAGACAACCTGTTTGTAGCAACCTTGGTAAAAATCTTGAAACTCACATTGAGCAAGCATATTGGTCTATACTGCTGTATGACATTCGCATCCTTAACTTTGGGAACAAGAGTAACTATTCCAAAATTCAGACTGTAAATAGGTAATGTTCCCGAGAAAAGGTCCTGAAACATGAGTAAAAAATCCCCTTTGATGATATCCCAAAATTTTTGATAAAATTCCGCAGGAAAACCATCTGGGCCACAAGCTTTATTGTGCTCCATCTGGAAAACAGCATCTCGAACTTCATGCTCAGTGAACTGAGCCGTAAGAAGAGCGTTTTCCTCTTGGGAAACTTGCGGAATATCTTGAATGTTTTCCTCACAGAGGTCTATCAAACTCTCCTCCGGTTCCCCAAATAAATCATTATAGAACTTAGTTATATATGCTTTAAGATTAGCCTGGCCCTCAATCTTCGTATCCTCATGTTCCAAAAAATAAATTCTTTTCTTCCGATGTTTACCATTGGCTACCATTTGGAAATATCTAGTATTATTATCACCAAAAAGGACATCATTCACTTTTGCCCGCCGGTAATATTTAATTTCTTCCTCTCTAAGAAGCTTGGCCAAATGATCTCGAGCCTGAACAAGATTGTCGTGCTCCAGAGCAGACAAATCCCTGCCCTCAGCAACAATATCCAAGTTAGAAATTCTCTCTTGAAGTTCTCTCTTTTTATTCTTATAAATACCATTAGTATGCTGAGCCCATCCCCGAAGAAAACTACGCAAGGCCTCCATTTTACGATTCCATCGTTATACCGAATTATTCCCTCTTACCGGCTTACTCCAAATCTCCACCACCTCGTCATGGAAATCCTCCGGTGCAACCAACTAAGCTCGAATCTGAATCATTTAGCAATCCCAGAGAAAGCTGGAACACCAGTGTCTAACAAAAGAGGGGTATGATCCGAAATGCCTCTATCCAAAGCCTGAACAGAAACATATGGGTATTTAAACTCCCACTCGGTAGACATAAGCACCCTATCTAACTTCTCGTAAGTTGGATTCGGTAAGGAATTCGCCCATGTAAACTGACGACCCGTGAGATCAATCTCCCTCAAATCAAAGCTGTCAATTACAGCATTAAATAAAAAAGGCCAGCGATAATTGAATCTATTATTATTCTTTTCTGAACTTTTGCGCATAATGTTAAAATCCCCCCCAATAAGAGTCGGTAAGTGATTGCGTTGGCAAGATCTCACCAGTTCAGCCAGAAATACTGCTTTAAAGTCATCCTGGGCTGGACCATAGACTGCCATTAAAATCCACTTAAATTTGTCACTCTTATTACTTAGATGGAATTTGAGGAAAAATTCCCCTTCCTCAATGAGAAGCAGATCAAAGCAAACCGAGTTAATCCCTAACAGAATCCCACCCAATCTACCTTTAGGGGGGAGACAATGCCAAACGAAATCCGCACCTCCAGACAGCCGTGCCAGATTCGATTTGGACATATCTTGCCGCCCTGATTCCAATATCGCAACGAATTCCAAATTATTATCTTTTACAGCCTCAGCAATATACCTAAATTTAGCCAGGTCTGAAAGACCTCTGCTATTCCAAAAAAGACCTTTCATAATAACCTATTTTTATCTTTTGATTTCCGACCCCTACGAGACTTACGAGCGGATGCCATTAGATCACAAATCCTCATGTCCAGATCATCCGACTCTAGTTCCACCTCTGAAGTATCTTTAGTCAATTGCGCAAATAAGTCACTATCAACATTAGCAGCCTCATCATCACTTGATTCAAAAGGATTAACCACCCTATTTTGAAACGAGTTTTTAGTGGCCTCTTTTTGCCTAATTGATTGTGTCAACTTAATTCTATCAACTTCCAACCGTTTTAACGCTTTAATTGATAGATTGCAACCACTGCTATTCTTTTTGAAAGAAAAGCCTATGCTAGCTAGATTCGTTGCACAAAGCTCATTAGACATATTAACAAAAGAAGTAGCATTTGCACAAGTAGACATACCAGTCTCGAGTGCTAGAGGAGTCTGAGACGAATATGGTCTCTCAATGGAGGACACCACCGTCTTGATTCCTGAACCCACATCCAAATTTCGCACTGCAGTTCGCCGCATGGCTTTGCAAAGTGCATCACCATCTGCCAAAGATGAACCGTCAACAACTTGAATATTACATCGTAAACTACGACGGAGTCCATCAATGGAATGAAAATTAACCGGTAGCATACCACCCAAAGAATAAGCAACAGACCATTTGCATCGATATGACTCCGCCTCATTCATCCTATCCACACCTCGCACTTTGGCCGGACAACGAAGCAGCCACCCCTTCCAATTCATTCGCCGACACCCCTTGGCACAAGTTTGGAAGAACTTGATCATCCAACGAAGATTCAACTTGACGCTTGCAAAGAGGTGTCTTCGTAAACCTCTCGCACCCTTCGCCATACTTGAAACATCCTGCAATAAAACACTCCCATCGAGCCCTTTCCAAATTGACCAGATTAAGCAGAGGAGAAGAACATACCTTCCCACTCATACTTGATCTGGACTGTACCAAGGAATTAGGCAAACTACCTTCGAACCATGGGAATCACCATCAAAATTTGATTCTCTGCGCAAGCACCTTCGGAAAAAGGTTCTTGGCTTTCTGAACCGTAAAATGGCCCACTTGACCATCCCCTTAAGAGTCTTCTCAATACAAGAATCTGCAGAACCCGACTTAATGCACCACGACTCAAAGGGAATGAATCTGCCGAACCCCCACAGGCACATTAGGAATTATTACATTGGAAGCCTCGAGAACTACACACGACTCGGAACCGAAATATTCTCAGATGGAGAAAATGGCACCAAATTTTCCAACCGAGATCGCACCTCATTTTCTGGAATTGAAGCATCGAAATCCTCCTGCACAACACCTTGACTTAGAGCTCCCGACACTTGGTCAAGATGGGCGCCCAACACCACGTAACTAGTCGGCATTAAGTGATCATCCTGCATTGAGCAATCCGATCCGGCTCACCTAACAAATCCGTCCCAATAACTTCGCCATCCGGACCCTTCACCTTCCTTCAGCAAATCACGCCCCTTACTAAGCTTCTCCTTGCTGTTACAAATCCGATCCCGACTCAGTGATGATCCCGGTTCATACCTAAGCTGCTTGGCCGAAAGCACGGAATCAGATTGGAGACCCTTCGAACCCCAAATCATCTTGTTACTCGCCACCTTTGAACTCAAGTCTAGCATTTTGGTTACCCAGATAGTACTCAAAGATCCTCAATATCCGCTTTCGAAAAGCTCTCCAATGGATTAGATGACCCTCCTATCGGCTCATCGCGTAAACACAAGCCGCTCGCATAGGAACAGGCCACTCCCTGAATTAGCAAAGATTAGAAGCAGAGGGTCTTGCACATTTCTTTTTTTCTTAACTATTTGATCACTTTCTCCCCTTTGTTCGACCCATCGATTACTGCGCCACCCTCATCAATATGATCGGTCATGTGGATTAGGCGGGCACCGCCGCCCAAACCATCTTCTTCAATAGAAAAGGCCAAATCATATCCCACCTTGTTGAAGACTAAATCGGTTTCTGCAATTGACCTCTGTCAAGTAAACCGACTAATATTACGATAACCCCTTTCTTCCGATAAGTATACATATCCACCTCAAGGGTCACCCCAATCATCGACCGAGAGCCCAAAACCTGTAATGCCTCCAAGCATGAGGCACCCTGTCACATGCACCCAAACTTCATTAAGGTAATAGGTGGTGTCACATCTCCACTACATTCCCACTGTGAGATTGTAAGAGTCACTTGGTGATTCTTCAATTTATACTCAATATCCGACATGCGCTGTAATTCCTCCTCGAAAGGAAAAGCGACAAGAAACGCATCATTTTCATGTGGCAGTGCCTCCCAAGTCCAGTCCATCCTTGTAAGCCTTGCAAGCTCATTCTGAACTGTTTCTGCATCCAATGTGCCACCCGAGATTGAGACTAAAGCAGTCGGAGCTGGGTCAGGCGTTTCTAATTTATAATCAAACTCTGGTATTCGGAAGAAACACATTTCATTCTTTGCACACCCGAGCATAGCAGCATTAGGCTTTGGAAGCTTAATTAGTGGACATTTAACCGGCAAATGAGCATTCTTCTTGTTGCAGATATAACAGTCTAAATTTGCATGACATGCAGATTCTAGGTGACCAACAGTTTTGCATCGGAAGCAGAATGGAGGGCGAGGTTTTTTCACCTTGGGTGCCTCAGCAAGCAGCTTCTCTTGCGCAACTCCATTTTCCACAGACGCCCCACCATCCCCCCGAATGTTCATAGGCCCCGTCTGAATTCTTGTCAATGCAGGATAGCTTCCCCTCCCACCGGGCAAGGCTCCACGATCCGCCCCCTGAGCACCACGGCCTCTCCCACCAGACAAGGCATGGGCACCCCCAGTATGGCCATTGGACGAGACAGCATGTCCCGCTAAACCACCACGCCCTGCCGGAGTTGCCCACCCGCCATGGTATCTACCCCGGTGAGGTCTGCCGAACAGATTCCGATCACGGTCAAACCTCGCCGCAGGTGCTTGACGCTGATGACGATCTTGCTGCTGATGACGGTCCATCCTCAAAGGTGGCGGCTTCAGGGCAACAATTTCAGCATATGTGCGCCTGGAAGCTTCGACCCTAGACCCAATAGGATGGAGCGATGAAATCTGACTAGTGGGCCTCCTTTGAACCGGACGCCTAAGGATATTGCGAGCCATGCCATAATTTTTGGCCCGATCCACCAGACTCCCGTGATTATCTCCCGTATTCAAATTTTGAATTACCACTTTCCTGCCGACATGACCTTTCGGCCATCCATAGCCACAGCGATCCACCGTTCGACAAGCGGCAACCCCATGGAGATCTTCGCCCTCTGCCGTATCATTCTTGGGTAATGTAATGTGTTCCCGAATAGACGGTTCCACCGGCAAAAAAGCCTGAAGCGTCAAACAGGGGTTATGATGGTATTTTGGCAAAGGGCCACACCATGGACGGATCTTCCAACTCCGACGAGGAAAGCGTCTGTTTTGACACTTCATCGAAGCCTTCTTAGATAAACTCATCAACTCAGCAACATTTGGTGACCGGTTTGTATTTCGATTAAAATTCAATTGTCCTGTTACTATTCCTTGTCCGCAATAGCCGCACCTTCAGATGGAACCACGAAATCAAGATTTTTCTTTACAAACCCCAACCGTATATGAAATGGCCTCGTTAAATCATTTGATTTAACCACCAAATCATCATCAGTTGTGTCACCATACTGTGAATTATCCCTCAAAGAATATCGATCAACAGGAGGAACCAAAGGCACTCCTAAAAAGCCTTCAGATTGCATCATCCAATCATACCTGATTACCTGAAGGAAGTGAACGGAGGACACAGCTTCAGATCTCCTTCGCCCTGATCATATCCAGGTAAGTTAGAGAAACCAATTCCCAGAGATGATAGAATGTCGCCGCTCAAGATCTTATGTGAAATATTCCACCACCAACTTCTTAGGAATCTATTCCAATGAGCTTCATCTAAATTACTTCTCAATGATGCCCCAATTGTTTTTGCCGCCAGAGGTAGCCCATGTAATTTGGCAGCTATTTTTCTACCAATTGGTTCGAGAACTTCGGCATATTGATAATTACAGGGATGAGCAAATGCATAATGCTCAAGAAGTTTCCACAAGTCATCCAACTGCAGAGGATCCAACACTACAGGGCATGTAGTTCCTATGAAGCTGGCTACCTCATACAATTGAGTTGTTACCAAGACTACACTTCCAGGTGCTCCTTTACTTAGTATCCTCCTTAAGCCACCCCACATTGTGCTTATATCACCCCATACATCATCAAGAACAAGCAAGAACCTTCTCCCTTTTATGATACTTTGAAGTTTGACATGGAGGTTGTCTGGATTGACATTATAGGTTGGAGCACTGCGAGACTTGAAAGATATGATAATATGTTCTATCATTTCATCTTCAGTGATGTTGTCTGTCACATATACCCATGCATATTGGTCTTGAAAGTGCTTCTGAACCCTTTCGTCGTTGAAGATGAGTTGGGCCAGCGTTGTTTTCCCCACTCCACCAATTCCGACTATGGGAATAACCGTAGGATTCCACAGGTCGGAAACAGTATTGTTATGTGTTACACGAGTGTAATGCACCTCGTTGCGCATTTCTCTTGGGTAACGTGCTACCGCTGAATCTACTTGGTTCTCATCAAGTAGATCAATGTTCTGAAGGGTCTCAGCAATCCATCCCTTATGAGAAATTTGCATTGTGCCAACTTCTTCCCTACATTCAAGTGATGCCGCCACATAACGGGCATCATCCAGTACCATGTCTAATATCATAGTGATCTCCTCATCACGACCTATGACAAAGGCACCATCAGGAGAAGACTTACTTTCGCTTCTTGAGTCATCGGAGGGCAAGGAAGAGTTCTCTTTATTCACGTCAGTTGAGTGAGACTCTTCCAAATTTGGCATATCAATAATAGATCCACCTTCTGCACATATGCTAGCAAGTCTGCCGATCGTGCACTTCATTCTAAGGAGATTATTATTATCAGAACGAAGCCAATCTATAACTTGAGAGGTGGCGACGTTACGGATTCCAAGTAAAGCATGAGAGGCTTCAGATTCACCAGTGTTCACCTCATTCTCCATGTACTCCAGTAGTTCTTCTGCCTCGTTAGTAGCCTTGTTTAACCGCCACAACCATTCAGCCACAGCTAACTCTTTGCCAGGCTTGACATGAAGCAGACGCTCCCCGAGTCCCCGTGGAGGATCTGGACCTTGTCCTCCAACAAATCAAGCATCTTCATGGTACATTTGTAGGAACCACTGTCGTTGCACAGGTGGGAACACAGCTTCTGCACCACTTTGCCGATCGCCGCCGACACAAGCAAGCCAGGAGCAGCAGGATGTCCAACTCCAGCTCCTCGATCCATCGACTTCCCCCTGCAAAGATTCAGAGAGGAGTGGTAACTTGGGAAAGAGAGTGAGAACTTGTTTCAAGAAAGAGGGGGGCTCAGATGGCGTTGACCCCAACAGCACTAATTATATAGCCTCCTGTGCGCTCATCCGTGTAGACTGAAGGGGATGTAAGATACATCTGGGCCTTATTAGGCTATATAAGCCATTATTAGGTCTGGGCCTTTCTTGGTTACTGTTGGAACGTTGCCACTTAGAATGCCCTGTACATCATGGCCAGCGTTTTCAGTAAAACTTCGCATTAGAGTACATCGCTCTGAGTGTATTGAACGAACAGTCATCAATAAGCTCGCCTCAATGGATAAAAATAGCTTCGGGGTACGAAATCATCAGATGGTCAGAACATAGGCAAACCTAGTTTTCAGATCTTGATTTGGTATATATCCCTCTTTAAGGGCATGTACAATGCTATAGACAATTACTGTCTATAGCAAATTGCCATGTCACCTATAGACAACCTTATACAATCGTACAGACAATCATTTTTTTGGTTCCCGTGCTACAATCAATTCATCTCTACACACAACCACCTTGGTTCCCGTGTTACAGTCAACTGCAAATGTATAGACAGCTTCTTTCTCTTTCCTCTTTCTCTTTCATCCACATCAATAAATAGGTGACATGGTGACGTATGTTTATACCAAGGGTACCTCACAGCAAAATATACATCTATTTCAAGATCGTCTTCCTCTCAGTCATACGGGCATGACAGCAAGGCTGGCAGCGATGCAGAGTGCTGGAGGGGGTATTACCAAAGTCTCCGTCCCTCATAGATGGGATTATCCCTAAATATCGGTTGGAACACCAGATGATCCGCTTTGAACCCAGCTCTAGCCCTCGAGGGCCCACGAAGGACCCACGGTCTGCTCAGAGACTGCCAGGCGGTCTCGACTCGCCCCGGTCGGACGCTTCACCGGCCCGACTGGTTCAGTCGGATCCCGAGCCAACTTCGACTCGACGACCTTCGCCACGTCACCAGTCGGCCGCAAGCTAGTCACTTGCCCTGTGGACACGATGGCCATGCTGGGGCAGGTGGCTCCTTCCCAAGGTGACCAGGGGCCGCTAGGTCAAGCGCCGGTCCCCTCATCCCGTCAGGCACAGTGGAGAGACGCGCTCCATCCCAAGGCGGTACCAGGGCACAGCGTGAGCAACGTCGGCTCGACAAGCGGACAGAGAGCATAAAGACCTTCCCAATGGAACACAATTGCAGGTTCTACTAACCCGGCGTGGGATGGACAACAACCCATCAATCGCCAGTCACCAGGACCAAAGACCGGGACTACTGGGCGTAGCATACCCCTACCTTTTTTCTTTAAACTCCCGTGTAACCTGCCCCCTCCGCCTATATAAAGGGAGGCAGGGCCCCCAGGGAATGCTCTCTCTCTCGCTCATTGGAGGCATGCCTTCTCATTCGATTCCATACGAGCCTTCCGACCACTAGCAAGTCAAACATACAGACGAACACCCTCAAGCTCCCTCACTCGGACGAGCGCTCAGGGCCTGTCCTAAGCCCTCACTTGTAACCCCGTGCAGACCACTGCACCTTGAGCAATACAAGCCACCACCACGAACTGGACGTAGGGATATTTGGCCCAAACCAGTATACATCTTGGACTCCCGCGGTTTAACCATTCAAGGAGAGGGAGCGCGCGACCCCTATACTTACAAATTTACTTGCCGGTTATACGAAACACCGACAGTTGGCGCGCCAGGTAGGGGCATTCACGCATCATCATCTTCGTCTCTGGACTCCCAGTCACCTCCTTGATGGCTTTCTCCACCCACAATGGCGCATTTGTGTTAGGGAGCTGGATTCGCTTCGGCTCCCTCGACTTCGTCGCTACTCTGGCGGGAGAGCTCTTGCTCGTCCCCGCCACTTCTCGGGTCCAGGCCTCCACTAGGAGCCTCGACTCCATCGCTGACGCCGACGGCGACCTCCGCTCGAGGCCCTCGCGGACCTCACACGGGCTCGTTCGCCGTCAAGGCGCGTCGCCCGAGAAGGGCAAGACTTGAACCCTCCGGCGGCGACGCCGCCTCCCGAAGGCTTGTGGCTCGTGGCGATGGCTGGCTACGCCGCCCGGCTCACGAATCGCTTGAGGTTTTCTCCGGCGATGGTTTCCAGCCCGTGCGGTATGGCACTCGGACGGGTTGTACTCTCATGAGTGCAACATGGCAGGTGTGGCCAAACCGGCCACAACCCCTGTAAGTCCGGGCACCGCTGCCTGGTGCGCCGAGGCGCAGAGCCGAGGAGAGTTCTAGGCTCGCCAAGGCCGAGATTCAGCAGGCAGCAAGTCAGCTTGAGGCTCAGAGGCTCACTGGACAAGCTCCAGCAGACACTGGGCAAGACCACCGAGCCCCCACGTGCACTGGGCGCCAGCCTGCCAGTCCAACGCCAACTGCCGAGGGGTCCGAGGTCGGGCAAATGGGCTTTTGTGTACCTCAAGGGCGTTGTAGGCCTCTGTCGCCTTTGCCCTCTTGGGAAGGAGTCTCTTGAGGCCTCCCGTGGTTCTACGGAGTCTCTGAGGCCTCTGTGGTTCTACGGGAGCAGAGCAGGAGGAGGCGCAAGCGAGCAGAGCGGGAGCAGGAGGCGAGCAGGAGCAAAGTGAGGAGCAGGAGCAGATTGAGGCAGGAGCAGGAGCAGAGCAAAGTGAGGAGCAGGAGCAGGATCAAAGCAGAGCAGGAGCAGGAGTAGGCGCAGGAGCGTGGAGCAGGATCAGCGCAGGAGCAAAGCAGGAGGAACCTACAAAGCACGATATATTTAACTTATCGCAGAGTAATCGAATGGTAGAGAAGACGTGGAGGGACTTTTTACCTTGACCAAGATCGACACCCGTCGTGGGCCACTTGATGAACGACATGCGTGCTTGCCCGAGAGTGGTGATATCTTTGTTGGGGGAAATCGAGCACATGTGATAAGAAGTCTTCGTGGGCGAGTCCACCGCACCCTCATGTAGCCCTTCCCCACAGTCGACCATGCACAGTGTCGGTCTCGTTGCATGGAAATGCAACCTGTGTGCAACCTCGACGGAAATCCATCCTCCGTCATGATGGTGAGTCGGCACTTCGCAGCACCACGCAAGAAGTGTACAACTTGAGGAAAAACATTGCGGAGTTACACTCGTAGCTTTAACTCAGAAAAATTAATTATTACCTTCACCGGGACCGGTCTTATCATTTTGGAACCGCAATGCTAGGTCGGGCACGACTTCTCTATGACATCGAGGGCATCCGCTCGACTGGGAAATCATCGCCATCATCTCGGCCCTCAGCGATCCTCACGCGCCATCATCTCCCTCTTATCTCCTCCTCACGTCAGGTCATCTCCCCTCATCTCCTTCTTAATCTCCTCCTCACCGCTCCTTAGTGTGTCCTTGAGGCGCCTCACGTGCTCGCCATGACCTTGATACTGAGCGCCATCTTGAAAGTAGGACTTCTTCGTGTGTCCCGCCCTCACGGCAAGCACCCGCCCCTTGTGGTCGGACTTCCTATCGCAGCGATGTGATGTCCTGCGACCCTTGGCTCAGAAGGTCCCTGTTCTTTTTTGGCTTACCTCTTCCCGTAATAAGCGAGCACGAATTAGATTTGAAATACAACAAGTTGGGTCGATTGTATTGTACTAAGTTAGATGTCTTACGATGGTAGAGACGACTTGAGCGGTAGCGTGGTTTGCAACTACAAGCTGCCCGTCGAGGTTTTTTTGTCCTCGCTAATACCCGCTATGCGTCCGCTCCTCGATATGTGGGAGTAAGGCATCACCGTCCGGAGTGAGCGACTCTCGGCTTGTTGCGCCCACTCGCCTTCTTCCCTCATAGCCGCAGATGCGAGGTGGTGCGGGTGCGTGTTAAGCCTCCGACGGCGGTGTTCCTCTCTCTCACCGCTTCGCCTCGGCGCACCCTTCATCCTCGTGAACTCCGCCCAAACATCGTGGGTCACAAATGGATACTTTCTAATGGTGTACGGCCTTTCCGCACGTACTTTCATCAGGCATAAGGGTCTTCAAGTGCCTCAAGGCCACACCCATCCTCTTCAAATGCACCCGCCTCGCCGTGGGTTCATCGTCCTCCTCTATAATCCATTTACTCTTAACCTCGCCCCACAACCGATTCTTCGCTTCGCCACGACTTCCTTTCTCCAATCCTTAATTGTTATGGGCACTCTCTCCTCACCAATTGGCCAAGAAATGACCGGTATCGCCCCATGTACTTAGGAGGGCCCAGCACCCGTGTGGCATTGAAGCGGAGAACCCGCGCGCTTCTCCTCAGTAGCCCCTTTGTTTGGTCCTCGGGTCTTCCTCACCTTACTCGCCCTTGAGTAATTGGAACCATGCTCGCCCCCGAAAGCAAAGACCTTCTACTGGTTCTGCGACGAGCCGATGCTCTCTAGTTGCGACATTTTGAGTTTTCTTATCCGATAAGGTCATATGTGTGACATGAGAGAAAGCAATTTGAAGCTACTATATGCACTTGACAATAAATCTTGTAAAGGATCAACAGATAATTCATAGTATGCAATTGTTCAACAAAAGTCTATCTATTGACCAACTTAATAAGTTGGAATGATAACTCCTAATCTCTAAATTTAAGCGGATACATGTGTGTTACATAACTTAAACTCTAACCTCTCGCCGGATAAAAAACAAAAGCCCATTCCATATGACAAGTGAATTTAGCACTAGCAGATGTTTACTTACACCAACAAGTTTCAGATTTCACAACATCAACAGAGAATTTGAGCATTAATGTACTAATGCAAGAATAGCAACACAAGAAGGTCAAGTTAGTGTTTACATAACATGCAATATCTGTTGACCAACTAAATACGCACTCAACGATAACCCCTAATCTCTAAATAGGTTTGGTCCTAATCCCATTCGATATGTAGTTCGAGCAAGTTCTTGTTGTTGTACAACGGAGAAAATTCAAGAAGATCTCCGTTGTTCTCCGGATACACGCCTCGACAACAGTCAAGAGGGTGTGTATCCGGAGAACACCAGGAAACGCTACCAAATCAACTCTGAAGTTGTACAACATAGCTCAGAACTTGCCCAACCACATATCCTCGAACTGTCCAAAAACGGACAATTCGAGATCGCTGCTTATAAATATGCTATTCCAAAGATATTTATAAATAAGCACTCTCGAACGGGAGACGTAGGTTACGCAACCTAAACTCTAACATATGCTGAGATAAAAACAAAAGTAATATGTTGAAAGTAAACACATGTCTAAACAAAAGTAATATGCTAAAAGTGAATATTACCAGTAAGCAAGAACTAAAGAAAATGACAGTGAGCAAATTCCTGAATGAGCATTTCACTGTGAATGACAATTACACTAACCAAGTATATCACAATTATATATATATACCAGACTGTCAAGTTTGTTGTCACAAATCATCTATTCCAGTCCCAGATATCCTCACAGAACACTTAAGCCCTCATGCAAGGTCCCCAAGTCAAACACATAGACTGGCCCCTTTGCATTCACTTAAAAGAATAAGGCACAGAAGTATAAAATACTTACAGGACAGTGGCGAACGAAATGCGATCGGGGGGAGACTGGAATCCCACCTGGGAGGAGAGGTCGGCGACAGTGAAGATGGCGGCGGTGATGTTTGAAGACTGAATCCCACCGAGGGAGCGGCGTCGGCGCGGCGGTGTGGGGGTGGCGTGGGGGCGTCCTCGGCGGCAAGCGACAAGGGAGGCGTCCTCGGCGATGGCGACAGGGGAGGCGTCCTGGCGACGGCGAGGAAGGGAGGCGTCCACACGACGGCGAGCGGGCGAAGCGAAGCAACTTTCGTGCTAGGGTTAAGCGCTGGCGTGGAAGCAGAGGTGGTGGCATAATGGTTATGGGTAGGGTTTTAAGAATTGCGTTAGTCATTAGTATCACTCTTTTAAGAAAACCGACATCGATGCTTAATCATTAGTATCACTCTTTTAAGAAAACCGACATCGATGCTTTATAATCACTTTTCTAATAAAACATCGATGTTAGTCATTAGTATCACTTTTTAATAAAACCGACATCGATTCTTTATCATTAGTATCACTCTTTTAAGAAAATCGACATCGATGCTTCATCATTAGTATCACTCTTTTAAGAAAACCGACATCGATGCTTAATCATTAGTATCACTTTTTAATAAAACCGACATCGATGCTTTATCATCACTTTTCTAATAAAACACCGATGTTAGTCATTAGTATCACTTTTTAATAAAACCGACATCGATTCTTTATCATTAGTATCACTCTTTTAAGAAAACCGTCATTGATGCTTCATCATTAGTATCACTCTTTTAAGAAAACCGACATCGATTCTTCACAATTAGTATCACTCTTTTAAGAAAACCGACATCGATGCTTGATCATCACTTGTCTAATAGAACAACGATGTTAGTCGTCAAGATTACTTTTTTAATAAAACCGATAATCGATGTAGTTTATTGCACTATTCCTTTTCGCACATCTCGCAAGTTCTGAATTTTCAGCATTTCATCAAAGAGAGAAAATGCCATAACTTTGTCATACATTGTTGAAATTATTAGAAATTTTGTAGAAACATATTTCAGGATCTCGCAAAACTTTTCATAAAATAATTTTTGGAAAAAGCGACCTCATTCAAGAAATATGCCAAAATTCATTTCAGAGACATGATTTGTAGCGTAAAAGCGAGAAAAGTCAAAACTTTTTCAAATTAATCTGAATTGTACGAAAATTTTAAATGAACTTTCGACTATTTACAAGCTTTCCCAACAATAATTTAGTCAAATGGAATTTTCTTTCACAAATTATGGCACAAAGTGCAGCATAAAGAGAAATTGCATGCATTTCCATCAAGCCTCCAAACAACAATTAATCACCTTGGATTTACAATACTATTTTACATACATTATAATAGTCCATTTATTTACAATATTGCCCTTCATGATGATCTACTCGCATGTAATTGGCTCCATGTGTGTCGTCATCCCCGCTAAGACAAGCCCCATCTCGCAAATGAAGGTATCTCATCGAATTGGTTATACTCTTCTTCATCTACAACATCTTCAACTCCTACGATCCGTCTCTTGCCATGAAGAACGACGTGCAACCTTGGATTGGCCGGATCGCGCGACGAAAAGACTTGAGTTGCTTGCTTCGCAAGGACAAACGGATCATCTTTGTAGGCTTAGCTCATCGAGATCCACAATAGTAAAGCCTCTCTTGTCGACCTTCACTCCATGTGGAAGTCGTACCCACTTACATCGGAACAATGGAACTTGGTATATTCCGTAATCGAGCTCCCAAATTTCTTCGATCATCCCATAGTAGGAGTTCATTGCGGTTGGGGAGAGCTGTTTTGAGTGATGATCATCGAGAAAGCATTTATACTCACACCTTCGTTTTGGGACAAGACTCTTGGCATCTTGACTCTCGATGTAAAAGGTGTAACCATTAATATCGCACTCTCGCCATGTCTCAGACATTAAATCTTGGTCCGTCACCAACCATTTTACATTCTCAAGAAGGAGACCTCCGCTTTTTCTTTGAACCATGTGAGGAATCGATCATTGTGTTCAGTGCGATGGAAAGCTCATCCATTTGTGGATTCTCTTCCCGTAATATCAACTTATGCTGCTTTCGATGTATGGACGAACTTGCGCTTATTACGCAAGATCGTGAAATCGCCTTGCAATACATATCAAACCTCTGACTCATTAGTTTGGACCCAACGGTTCCTTTACCAAAGAAGTCTCGCCCTCATGACGAGATACTGAACACCGATTGCTTGTCTTTACCCGTAGTCCACGCAAAACTCAATAACCTCTTCACCCCATAACCTTCAACAATACTACCTCAAAGCTTCAATCGATTCCTCACGACGACTTTAATATACCCATGTACCTCTCGAACGGATACATGTAACGAGGAAAGCGGGTCCACATATCTTAATCTCTCGACAAGGTGAACAACAAGGTGGACCATTACGCCAAAGAACGATGGTGGAAATGCATCTCAATGTGACATGAGTCTGCACCACCTCACTCTGTAAGTTGTCTAGTACATCGGGTCAATAACTTTGCGGAGATCGCATTAAAGAAATAACACAACTTTGTGATTGCCAACCCGACATCCTCTCGGGAGAATATTTGGATTGCAACCAGGAGCATTTGGGTCATCAAGACATGGCGCTATGGGACTTCATGCCCAACAACTTCAAATCATCCATAGACACAAGCTTCTTAATGTTCAGGAGTAGCCGATGGAACTTTAATACTTTGGAGACATTTGCAGAGATCTTCTTTCTCCTTCTTGGACAGGTGTAGCATGCAGAAGGATGTGCGGGCCTTTTCCATCCTCCTCTATCACCGCAAGTCCAGGCCTCGATTCCCATGTAGGCCATGTCGCGACGAGCATTGACACCATCTTTGGTCTTCCTGTATGTTCAAGAGATGCCAACCAAGTTGTCGCAGACATTCTTCTCAACATGCATGACATCAATACAATGCCGACATCTAACTCCTTCCAAAGACGGTAAGTCCCGAATATTGACCTCTTCTTCCAAATGGTCCTAGGACTAACAGATTCTGGCTCTTTTCCGATTGAACATCGATATCCTCTACACGTGAATATACTTGGCTTCCACTCATAGGTGCGGTGCCGAACGGACTTCCCTCTTCCCATCAAATTTGTCATCCATCTTACTAAGATCGATGACTTCGAGGTAGAAACCTACGGTGACCCATATACACGATTTTCTTGGAATTCGCAGCCATAGACTCTCGGTCTCCTCTTCACAAATAGGACACGCTTTGGCTCCTTTCAGATCAGAATTCGCCAAATTACCAAGGGCCGGAAATCATTTATGGTGCAAAATACCATAGCCGTGAGGGTGAAATGCTCTCTTTGTACGCATCCCACACGACGACCCCTCATTCCACAATTTTACCAAATCCTCGATCAATGGTGCAAGGTACACATCAATATCATTTCCTACTGCTTGGGTCCCGAGATTAGTAATGACATCATGATATACTTCCGCTTCATGCCTGACCAAGGAGGGAGGTTGTAGATACACAATGAATCGCCGTGTCAGGACGATCGCTCATGTTACCAAACGGATTCATTCCGTCGGTGACTCAACACAAATCTTATGTTCCTCATTTCGCACCAAACTCCTCATGTTTCCAATCGATGTTTCTCCATTGAGCCGAATCAACAGGTGTCTCTACTTGCCATCTTCCTTTCGAGACTCGTAATGCCAACGCAACAATTTTGCCTCTCTCGGATTTGCAAACAACCGCTCGAGACGGGAATGATGGGCAAGTACCACAATACCTTGGCGGTGCACCTTTAGTGATGACCTCTTCACCGTCAAGTTCTCGGCTCTACGCTTCTTGTCGTTACGCTTTCTCCTTTTGTTTGTACGGGGCACACCGCAAACCGACAAACGTGCAGCTCGATGTGCAAGCATTAAGACAAGATGCAATCATTCTGACATGCATGTATCCTTTCTATTTCCATTCCCATGGGACATAGTAGCTTCTTCGCTTCATAAATGCTTGTTGGCAACTCGCTTCTCGGAAGCAGATCCGATAGAAGAACTAGTAGTGCATTGAAACTTGTATCCGTCCAACGGTGTTTTGCCTTGATTCAACAATGCAAGGACCGAACCCAACTTTGGTGTATTCCGCTTTGCAACTTTGTGAACATGGGTTTGGCATAAATCTTCTATCAAGCTTTTAAACTTTTCAAACTCTCTTCCGTAATTACCCTCCACATCCCGCAACATTTGCTCCAAATTATCCTCCTCAAACATATCGGTCAGAACTCGCCATCCGGTTCCACCGTATCTTCGTTGCATATCGGAGGGTACTACCGCCTCCCCGTGATGGATCCAACATGTGTAATTCCTCACGGCCACGTCGAATCGTGGTCCTCAATTTGAGATGAGTTGTTAAATCTCCTCGATTGGTGCAATCAATGCAAGGACAATATATGAAGTTTACACCCTCCTCACCATGTCGCTTTCTTCGCAATTTTTTGAACTCCTTAACACCCTCTCAAATTCAGCACTCACACGGCTTTTCCGATACATCCATTCCTCACGGTCCATCTCGCAATTAAATTTCGCACAATAAATTAAGGAAAAATCTGAGCGACAACTAGCTATAGCTATTTTAAATATTGAGACATCATTTCAATTAATATTACCTTTGCAAAATAGTGGATGTGTTCCAAGATATATAAATGTACTCACGATCGATACCTAGCTTCTTCCCCGGTTTAAAGCTTCCAATTCCCTACATAAGAGACATAAATTTTAACATCAACAACGATATCAAATAATCTAATTATATAGCTAGTGCAAGAGCTTGCAAATCTTTCTACTACAACTAAACAAATCAAGGGTACCAACGATGACTCCTAATCTCTAAATAGGTTAGGTCCTAATCCCATTCGAGGATATATGGTTAGGGCAAGTTCCTAAGCCGTTGTACAACTCGGAGAAAATTTGGTATCATCTCCTGTTCTCCGGATACACGTCTCGACAACAGTCAAGAGGGTGTGTATCCGGAGAACACCAGAGAGACGCTACCAAATCTACTGAAGTTGTACAACATGCAACTTCAGAACTTGCTCGAACCATATATCCTCGAATTGTCCAAAAACGGACAATTCGAGATCGCCGCTTATAAATATGCCCTTTCGCTCAGCATATTTATAAATAAGCACCCTCGAGCGGGAGACGAGGTTACGCCGCCTAAACTCTAATAACAGCTACCACATGATAGCAATAATAATTCCATATATATAAGCAGAGATCGTGACTACAAAAATTAAATAGATATGCGCTTGTCAAATAAAGAGTGTGAAATCTGAAAGCACGTACACAATTCCAGTGCAACCTAAACTTTATTGACGACATATCGAAATTACCAGAGCAAAATTGAAGGGGTTTAAAGAATTGCTGCTCACATTTTGAAGAAAACCGCAATAGAGGGCAAAAAGAGGGGAATCTCCTCAAGATAGGGTTTCAATTTTGCCCTCTTAATACCCACCCATGAGGACTTCAAATTTTCTCACCCAACTATGGATTCCAACCACACAATATGAGCTATTTTCTCGGGTGGCGGCGGAGAAATCTCCTCTGGAGCAAAAACAGAGAAGAGTTCAGTGCGAGTGGTATATATAACCTAGCGAGGCACATCAGAATCGGTTCTTTTCAAAAAGCGATACTGATGTGCACGGCCATCACTCTAGACATAAGCACGAGCACATCAGAATCGGTTCTTTTCAACAAGTGATAGTGATGTGCACGGTCATCACTATCGCTTCTATAAAAAGAATGATAGTGATAACCATGTGCACATCGTAATCGGTTCTCTATTAAAAGTGATAGTGATAAGACGGTCATCGAATCGGTTCTTTTCATAGAAGTGATAGTGATGTGCATGTGATCATCACTATCACTTCTATGAAAAGAACCGATTTCGATGACCGTGCACATCACTATCACTTTTAGTAGAGAACCGATTCGATGTTCGATGCTACATCACAATCACTTATAATCTCGTAACCGATAGTGATTATTACTAACACCCTTCCGGGTTACTTATCACAATCGTTTTTCCGAAAAACTTAAGAACCGACACCGATAAAGTGATAGTGATGTGTCGTTCTGTAGTAGTGTTTGAAGTATGTGAATAGTATTTGCAAATGTGTTTTGCAAATTATTTTGATCATGAGTTGATCATCACATGGTTCAAGGTTGTTGACCCTTGCTAGCTTGTAGTCATGTTTTTGATCAAGTCTATGTGAAGTATTTCGAGAAAATCAGATTTTAGACTTGAATGACTACATTAGAGTTTAGTTTTGGTGATATTTAAAAATATCTATGGTTGATTAAATTTTGAAAATGGGTGGAGATTGTAGCCCTCGTGATAAGCTTCGCATAGAATCAAAAATCACCCAAATCGGAGTTCGGAGTAAAAAG
This sequence comes from Guadua angustifolia, assembly GCA_036346375.1. Classification (NCBI taxonomy): domain Eukaryota; kingdom Viridiplantae; phylum Streptophyta; class Magnoliopsida; order Poales; family Poaceae; genus Guadua; species Guadua angustifolia. The sequence continues at coordinate 15,597,863 of CM070512.1, read as the reverse complement.
TTATGAGCATTTTAGTGGAGCTAGCTGCGGTACTACCGCAAAAGCGGCACTACCGCCCGTAGGGGCCGGTAGTACCGCCCTTGCGGTAGCTTTTTGCCAAAGAAAGTGCTTTTGATCTCCTAGGCCGGTACTACCGCCCGTGAGAACGGTAGTACCGCAAGTCTCTGTAAGCAACGGCTAGTTTCAGCATTTTTAATGTCGTTTTGCCCCCAACGGCTAGTTTTCTTTGTGGGGCTATAAAAGGAGGTCATGGGGGGGCATTTGCTGGTTGATTGAGTATTTTGGATGAGGTAGTGCATGTGTTGCATACTCACATTTGATTCTTAAGCTAAGAGTGAGACTAATTGCATGTGTTGCAATTAGAAGTGGTTTGAGAGCCTCTTGTGCATGTGTTACACTTGAGGAAGGCCTTGGTGCATGTGTTGCACTAGGTGATCACCGGGAGCACATTCGTTGTGCTCGGTGAAGTTCAAGCAAGGAGCGGCTTGTTACTCTTGGAGGTTGCCGACTCCTCTAGACAGCGAGGCGTCGTCTTGCGTGAGCTCTCAAGGTGTGAGAAGCCCCGGAGTTTGTGAAGGTTCGGGTTGAGCCTACACGAAAGCGTGAAAAATTACGACTAGTGGATACGAGGCGGGTGCTCGAGCGGGAGCCGGTCCAAGGGTTTGGGCTTGCCTCAACGTGGACTAGGGGAGACCGGCAAGTCTCCGAACACCACGGAAAAACATCGGTTGTCTCTTGTCTCACTTACATTCAAGCATTTACATTATTGTATATTTATCAATTGCTTGATCATATTAGAATTGCTTAGTATTAATTATTTGTTTATTTTAGCAATTCTAGTTTAGAGATATAATTTAGTTAGTGCACTAGTGAGCCTAGTTGATTTAGGCTTTAATTGTCAAAACCTATTTATCGTTTCCGCATATATATTTGATTAGGTTTTGACATAGGGGTTGATTAGAGCGAATTATTTAGTGAGCGATCAAATTTTGTAAAACGCCTATTCACCCCCCCTCTAGGCGCATCCTCGACCCTACAACAGGTATGAAAAGCCCACCGGGTCGCTACGGCCTCGAGGTGGTGAGAAACTTCAACTGCCTTCGCCAAGGCCTAGTACTGGCGCCGCGGGTTCCAAAGCCCTAATCCACCAAGTGGATCTAGGGTCGCCCAGCACAAAATCAAGCAAGGCGCGAGGACGAGGCGAGCCCCCAGCGGGCCTCTAGTTGAGTTGGCGGATGACTCAATCGCCTTAACTCATATCCGAGACCATACTTCACACTCTCTCATGGAGCCCTCGAAGGTAGCAGGCAAGCGCTCTGGGCGGACGGCCGGGGTCCGATACGGCTCGAGTAAAGAAAGGTTTTTATGGGTCGCCTCAAGGTCGGACACCGATGAGTGATCGTCGCTCGGAGGTCGCGTGATCTCCGGGGCCCACTCGGATAACTCTGTTAGTAGCTCCACAAGCACGGTGTTCAAACCTCGCTTGGTAAACACGCTTGCTCACCCTCCAGTCCCACACTGCGGGCCAGGCGTACGTGGGGATGACGGCTACTCCTCTCGCAGATAGCCTCGCCAGACGAGGACTCGGGACGGACACCCTCCGCCTAGCTCCGGCGAAAAACCAGCCCAGCACTCGGGAACCGGAACCTCGTTGAGGCATCCGACATCCCCGCCGACCACGGCCGCGTCCAGCTACGACGTAAAACGAGCACTCAGGAACCGAAACCTCGTTGAGGCATTCGGACATCCCCGCTGACCACGGCCGCGTCCAGCTACGACTTAAAACAAGCACTCGGGAACCGGAACCTCATTGAGGCATTCGGGCATCCCCGCCGACCACGGCCGCGTCCAGCTATGACTTAAAACAAGCACTCGGGAACCGGAACCTCGTTGAGGCATTCGGGCATCCTCGCCGACCACGGCCGCGTCCAGCTACGACGTAAAACGAGCACTCAGGAACCGGAACCTCGTTGAGGCATTCGGGCATCCCCGCCAACCTCGGTCGCGTCCAGCTACGACGTAAAACGAGCACTCGGGAACCGAAACCTCGTTGAGGCATTCGAGCATCCCCGCCGACCACGGCCGCATCCAGCTACGACGTAAAACGAGCACCCGGGGACTGGAACCTCGTTGAGGCATACGGGCACCCCTGCCGACTAAGGCCGCATCCAGCTAAGACGTAAAACCAGCGTTCCGACTAAAGTAACCCCCCGACCAGCTCTCCGACCAGCTCGGAGGCTACACCCACCGGGTGCGCTCGCACGCACCCGGTCGAGACCGGCCGACCAAGTTGGTCGGAATTCCAACCCACTCAGGGGCTCGAGGCCGACTGCCCCCGTCCGAGCGCCCCCAGTCGGGTTTCATCGACCGAGTTGGTCGGACTACGCCGCCCGAAACAAATAGGCGTGCCGAACGATCCGACCAACCGAGTTCACACACCTCACTCGGTCCGTTTTCGTTGATCCGGGTAACCCCCCGACCAGCTCTCCGACCCGCTCGGGGGCTCGGGGGCTACACCCTGTAACATCCTCAAATTTAGCTATATTTGAATTTTATAATTAATTTTGAATTTTTGAGAATTTCTGGAATTTATTTGGATTTATTCATAATTTTTGAAATTAACCTTTTCCCTGGGAATTAATTTAATAATGAAATTTTTTAATAAAATATAAATAGAAATATTTTATTTAAGCACAAAATGTCCTAAAATATTTTCTGGAATTTTTCTAGAATTTTTCCGATATTTTAAGTGCCTCAAATAATTTAAATGAATATTGAATTATTTTTATTCAAAACGATTGAAATTGAGTGAAGCGAACAGGCCAAGCCCACTCATCGGCGCATCACGAACCCTAACGCCGCTTCTTTTTCCACCGATGGATTTGCATTGACTACCGGGTTCACTCGTGTCGCTTCATCACCGCGCCGCTGGATCGCCGCGGATTCGATTTAATATAGGCCACGCGTCGTTTGCCTCCAAGGAAAGGAAGCGCCGCCGCCGTCGTGCGTTCTGATCGAAACCGTCGTCATTACTCACCGCCGTAATGACTCGCCACTTCATTAACCGGAGCACTCAGATAAAGCATCTCGTTCCGCACACCTTGAGCTTTTTCACGATTCCAGGACCACCGAGCACGCACACTCTCGCCGAAGTTCCGTGACTTCTCCGCTGTTTTGCCGCCTCGCCGACTTCCACCGCAACCAAGGACACCGGAGTACTCTCAAGCCGTGACGATCCGAAGGACTACTTCATCTCACCGAATCGCACTAGAACGCCGTCGCTTGGGTCTTCTTTCTCATCTCCTAAGAAGACACCTCGCCGCTTTCACGAGCTTGTGAGCAACGTCTACGTAGAGATCCGTGATCCAACGACCGAGGTGAGTCCACGTATTCCTTTGTGTTAGAGACCGTAATAGTGTTGCTTTAGATCTCGGTAGTAGGATTCGTAATGGATGGCTAAGAATAGTGCCACATGCCCGAGGAAGGACCGCTTACGGTGCTTAAAATTTGCGTTAGCTAATAGCCGTGGATTCATATCGAGTGGTGCCGAGTTAGCCACGTGACGCGATAACAAGAAACCCCATCTTCGCTTGTTGGCCGCTCGATCTTGATCATGTGGTTGTGATGCGCCACGCCGCTTATTCAAGCTAGCTATTAGGCTCAGGAAATTAGCGAGAATTGAAGCAATCCGAGCCGTAGATTTTGAATTGAACGGATTTGGATTCACGCCGTGGCCAATATCGCCGACGTGTACGCGGAATCGAGGCGCCACGCCGCGGCTGCGTCGACGCCATCGATTCACTTTAGCGCACGATGATCCAAGGGTTAGCATAGCGCCACGCCGTCAAGACCGCGAGAGAGATCCAAAGTGTCGGTGCAATCTTGGCGCTGATCTCGCCGCATCTAATCTTGGCGCTTGACCGGTCGATTGAATCGTTATTTGGTTTACTCTCCGCCGTTAGATCTCGATCCAGTGGTTGATATCGTGCCATGTGTCACCACCGGAGTAAACCGAGCCGAATCGACGTTAGATCATGGCCATTCATTTTGAATCGGACGAACAGAAATAAATTAATCTCTCGGTTGATAATTCGTCGCCACGTGTCACAACTGTATCATGACACGTGTCATGCTGACGTCAGCCGTGACGTCAGCAGTGGGGCCCACATGTCAGACTAGAGCCGCACCACAATCAGCCGTGCGAGGCAGAGTTAACCACATCTTGACGGATGAAGTTCAGAACGCCACGGATGTCGTGCTGGGTAAGTTCCTAGTTAACTCAGTACCAGCTACTATTTTGTTTGATTCAGGAGCTTCTCATTCATTCATTTCTCAAGTTTTTGTTGTGCAAAATGATTTGGATGTAATCAAATTAAAGAGTATGCTTATAGTCCAAACCCCTGGATCAGAACTCCGAGCTAAAGTAGGATGTTCTGGGGTAAAATTAATAATAAATGGAATAGAGTTCCTAGCGAACTTAATTATATTGGACACTCAGACCATAGATGTTATCTTGGGAATGAATTGTTTATCCAAGCACAAGGCAGTGCTGGATTGTGGACGAAGAGTTGTAACAGTGGAGAGCCCAAGTGGCAAGTAGGTGGAGATCCAAGCAGTTAATGTTCAAGATAGTAAGTTAATGATTAACAATGTGAAAGCTGTTGAAATGAAAGATGTTTCAGTAGTTAATGAGTACCCAGATGTATTCCCTGAAGATTTACCTGGAATGCCGCTAGACAGGGATATAGAGTTTGTTATTGAGTTAGTACCTGGGACAGCTCCAATAGCTAAGAGACCCTATAGGATGTCTACCGAGGAATTGGTAGAAATGAAAAAGCAAATTGAGGAATTATTGGAGAAAGGTTTTGTAAGGCCAAGTTCACACCGTGGGGAGCCCCGACATCGCTTTGTAAAGAAGAAAGATGGGAGCTTCGAATGTGTATAGACTATCGAGCACTTAATGAAGTGACGATAAAGAATAAGTACCCTGTTGCCAGATAGATGATCTTTTCGATCAGTTGAGAAGGGCAGGAGTCTTTTCTAAAATAAATCTTCGATCCGGATATCACCAGTTAAAGATTCGGACTGAGGATATACCAAAGACCGCTTTCTCATCTAGATATGGACATTATGAATTCACGGTCATGTCCTTCGGACTGACTAATACTCCTGCGTATTTCATGAATACGATGAACAAAGTATTCATGGAATATTTGGTTAAATTTATCGTCATATTTATTGATGACATTTTGGTTTATTCCAAGTCAGAGGAAGAGCATGCTGGACATCTAAGGATGGTCTTGGAAAAGCTAAGGGAAAACCAGTTGTATGCAAAATTTAGTAAGTGTGACTTCTGGAAAAAGAAGGTTGAATTCTTAGGTCATGTAATGACTGCCGAAGGAGTAGCTGTCGATCCTAAGAAAGTAGAGGCAGTGATGCATTGGGAGGAACCAAAGTTAGTTACTCAGATCAGAAGTTTTCTTGGCATGGCGGGGTATTATCGCCGATTCATTGAAGGATTTTCTTCAATTGCGAGACCTCTCACGCAATTGCTAAAGAAAGAGAAAAAGTTTGCGTGGTTGCCTGAGTGCGAAAAGAGTTTCCAAGAACTCAAGAAGCGTTTGACTTCGGCACCTGTTTTGGTGTTACCGAATACTAAGGACAATTTTGACATATGAAACACCCCTCAAATTTTCAAAATGAATTTATTGGATTTTTTTGGTTTTTCCTGAATTTTCTGGATTTTATTGGATTTATTTCGGTTGGTTTTCGGCCATTCTCCATTTTTGGAAATCTTTCCGCGCGAGGCGCTTTCCTTTCTCGGCCATTCTGTTTCCACTTCCGGATGACGCATTTTGGCCCGTGCCGCCTCCACCCCGCCGCTGGGCCACGCTTTCGTGCCAGTCCACCTTCATTCGCGCCCATGCAGCCCATTCTCTCCCGCCCAAAATCCGTGCGGCGTCTGTTTCGCTTGGCCTGATTCGCATGCAAAGATCGCTCGACCGGTCCTTCATCTTCCTTAAGCGGCGCGTCGTCCGCGACTCGCCTTCAGCAGACCCACTCCGTCCCCATTTTTCTTTGCCGAGGACGCCCGCGCCATGCCCGGTCATCTCCGCGTCCGTTTCGCCACCTGCCCGGTGCTCTCACGAAGTCTTCCGCTCGTACCGCAGTCTCTTCTTCCACCGGCCACCGTCGCTTCGCCCCGTCAGCAATACGCCGCTCCCGCCCCGTTTTCTTCACCTCCGGATGGCCGTAGCATGCTCCGTCGCCTCCGCCACTTGCCCCGCCACTTGCCCAGTACTCTCCCGAAGCCTTCACCCCATACCACCGTCTCTTCCATCGCCGGACGCCGTCGCTTCAACCGCGCCATTAATGCACCTGCTCCGCCCGTTTTTCTTCGCCGCCGCAGAAGATGCTCGTCAGATCATCCGCACCCACTCGCACACTGCTCGCACTGCGCTTTCGCCGTCGGTAACAGACGCTCCACCGGGCTCCCCGTTCTCTCTCTCGCCACACGCCGCTATAAATACCGCCTCCCCCGCCCCTTTGAGCCTCGCCCCGAGCTCGCAAGGTGAAGCTCTCTCTTTCCCCCTTACCCATTCCTCCTCTAGCTCAATATTTCGCCGGATCGGTGGTTGTCTTCTTCGGCTCCGGTGGTTTTGCCTCACACGCGAGCACCTCGCTCGTCCCCATCGCTAAACCGAGCCCACTCGCCACTTGACCCCTTCCTCGCCTCTCTGTGAGCACTTCCCCACTGCCACCACTCACCCTCAGAGGCGCACGATCTCCCTCTCCCTCTACCGAGCCAGCCCAGGTTGGGCCTCCCCTTCACAGATGGGTTTACCAATCGCGTCGTTATATATAAGACGACTCGCCTGGGTCAGGGTCATGGGGCAAGATATCGTGCAGCCCAATCCAAAAGCCTTTTCCCTTTTCAATTCGATTTTTCGGGTTTTAATTATTATTTAAGATCCAAAAAATCAAAATAAAATCCACAAAAATCCCAAAAATCCAAAAATAGCCAAAAATATATTTTCTTGACCCATTCGAGCCACTGAGTCCAAAAATAATCTCCGTTTCACCATATCAAGCCCAGAAAATTCTAAAATGCCCCCGACTGCTAAAGCCATTTTCTTCTCGATTTCTTTTTCCGCGTTTTTTGAATGTTTTTACTCGCTTATTTATTGAAGTTGCTTTTTCGCTAGATCCAACGTCGAGCAATTCCCTGAGCAACCTTTGGAGCAGAGTCAGACGAGGAACAGGAGTAGTGAGCAGGAGCAAGAGGTCGCTCAGATCGGCCATTTACTACGCCGACCTTCCACTAAGCGTAACCTTTGACCACGCAAGGCAAGCCACACTCCTTTGAACATGTTGAATCCCATTTTCCATATATTTACTGTATATCTAGATGTAGTTATTTGCACTTGCTTGTAAATAGAGTAGCAATTTAAAAAGAGCTAATTTAGAATGACATGATTAGTTAAAACCCACCCCCTTGATTAAAACCATGTTGATTACGCCATAATCATTTGTCAACCCTAGATTATCATGAAATGAACCACGTAGGATAGTTAAAACTATAATCTCTACTTTTATTTAATTACTCAAAAACCCCAAATGTCGATTTGGGGCTTATTTTAAACCGCTACTATTGGGGGATGCAATCGGGGACCACTTGAAGGTGGTTGCGGCCAAATTTCAACCGATGACCAAGCCCAAGGTGTTGTGTGTTGGGTGCAGTGGACTGCACGTGTTGTTTTGTGTATTGGGCGGGTCTTGACATTTAAGGATCAACCCCTTGAGCAAAGTAAATAACTTAGTCCTCTCTCAACCACAAGTTAATTTGGTCACTGTTGACTCGATCCAACGAGCTCCAAGATATTGTTTTTCCCTTGGAATGCCTACAGTGGTATCGCGTGGGTTTGGGGCGTGGAATGGAATGGTGCGGCCATTGCCGTTTCTCATAACGGTAGGTATTTCTCAGTCGGCCATCCGCGTCACCGCATTGGCCGTGGGCATTCTCGGAAATTTGGGGAATAAAAGCTTAAACCCTCTTGGGTAGGAGCTAAAGAGGAAAATTCAATGAAAGGTTATGTTCATCTCTACCGGGTGCATGCATAAAAGTTATGTGTTAATCGCGTGGCACTAATGACCGAGATATCTTGTGGGTAAAGTTGAGTAGCTCTCGCAGAGTGAACCAAATGGTATTGAATCTGTAGTGCTTCCGGTTAATGAAGCTGGGTTAATGTCAGGTGATTCCGGTAACTGAGCTTGAGTAGTTTTCAATAAACCTGCTTAACGTAATCTGGATTTTATTAATAACTCTATGGTTGGCATCATGTCAATGATGCTGTTTATGGTTTGTGTTTCAAATGTAATATATATGTTAAGTTAAGTTCTAGCTCATGCATCCACTAAATACTTAAACTAGAGCCAAACACTTGAAACTCTGTGCATGTAATATTTAGAATATTCCCGTGTGGTTTGTTGAGTACGGTTGTGTACTCACCCTTGCCTCCTAATCCCCCTCTTAGACTTTCAAGAAGATGACGGCTATATGGAGATCGTCGAAGGCGATAGCGCGTGGTTTTGAAGGCCTTGATCTAGTTGCTCAGGCTTTCCTGTGGTTCTTTTGTAATGTATTCGCGCTAGCCGCGCTTTTGTAAAACTCTGGCCACTAGGCCTTTAATTTATCTATCAAATGTTGGTATTTGCTTTATGTCAGGCAATGTATTACTTGGTTACCTACACCTGAATTCCTGGGAAGCTGTGAAGGTATTTATACGCACCCCCTGAAAAGGGGTGTCCATCACAACATATATTGTGATGCTTCGCGTCAGGGTTTGGGATGTGTACTAATGCAGAACGGTAAAGTAGTAGCTTATGCATCAAGGAAGTTAAGGCCACATGAACAGAATTACCCGACTCATGATTTGGAGCTAGCTGCTGTAGTGCACGCTCTTAAAATTTGGCGTCACTATCTTATGGGAAACCGATGTGAGATATACATCGACCATAAAAGCTTAAAGTATATATTCACTCAATCGGACCTTAACATGAGACAAAGGAGATGGTTAGAACTAATTAAGGATTGCAATATCGGTATATATTCACTCAATCGGACCTTAACATGAGACAAAGGAGATGGTTAGAACTAATTAAGGATTGCAATATCGGAATCCACTACCATCCAGGAAAAGCAAACGTGGTGGCAGATGCCTTGAGTCGGAAAAGCTATAGCTTGAATTTAATGATAGCAGAAGAGCAGACTGAGTTATGTAAAGAACTTCAGAAGCTAAGATTGGAAATTGTACCGAAAGGATTTCTAGCTACCTTGGAGGTTAAAACGACCCTTGAAGAGCAGATCAGGGAATGTCAAAAGGATGACGAGAAGATAAATAGAATCAAGTCCAAGATGGACGAAGATTTAGCCAAGGACTTCAGAGTAGATGAACAGGGTACTCTTTGGATGAAGAATCGAATCTGTGTACCTCATAAGCCAGAATTAAAACAGTTGATACTGGAAGAAGCACATAATTCCAAGTATTCAATTCACCCCTAAAGGCAAAAATGTCTGGGATATTAAGGAAAGATTCTGGTGGCCAAACATGAAGAAGGAGGTAGCTGAGCATGTAGCATTATGTGACGTATGTCAAAGAGTCAAAGCCATGCATCAGAGACCAGCCGGACTGCTACAACCATTAAGAATACCAGAATGGAAGTGGGAGGAAATCGGGATGGATTTCATCACCGGGTTGCCAAGGACTCAGGGTGGATATGACTCCATATGGGTCATAGTGGATCGGTTAACAAAAGTTGCACATTTCATACCTGTGAAGACCACCTACTCAGGAGATAAGTTAGCAGAGTTATACATATCGAGAATTGTTTGTCTACATGGTGTACCCAAGAAGATAGTATCGGATAGAGGTACTCAATTTACCTCGAGATTTTGGGATAAGTCGCATACTGCCTATGGGTACTGCTTGAAGTACTAAGATACCATCCACGCATGTGATGGTCAGACCGAAAGGGTAAACCAGATTCTTGAAGATATGCTAAGAGCCTGTGCTTTATCATACACCACATTGTGGGATAAATACTTACTGTACGCAGAGTTTAGCTACAATAATAGCTATCAAGCCAGTTTGAAAATGTCGCCTTTTGAAGCTTTGTATGGTCGACCGTGTCGAACACTACTAAACAGGAATGAGATGGGAGAACGTCATGTTTTCGGACCAGACGTACTTTTAGATGCAGAAGAGAAGATTGCTTTAATTCGAGAAAGGTTGAAGACTACACAATCCAGGCAGAAGAGTTATGCAGATAATCGACGCCGTGATTTGAGCTTTGAGCCAGAAGACTATGTTTATCTCAAGGTCACGCCATTAAAGGGAGTTAAAAGGTTCCGCGCTAAAGGAAAACTTGCCCCAAGGTATGTGGGACCATTCAAGATTTTAAGCCGCAAAGGTGAAGTTGCATATCGCCTAGAACTCGCCGCATTTTTAGCAGAGTACATGATGTATTCCATGTATATAATCAAGAAATGTCTCATGAGTACCTAAGAACAAGCACCAATAGAAGCCATTGAACTACAAGAAGATTTAACTTATAAGGAATATCCAGTGAAGATTTTGGATACCATGGATCGTGAGACCAGAAATAAGTCAACCCGCTTTTGCAGAGTTTAGTGGAGCAACCACTCAGAAAGCGAGGCAAATTGGGAGCGCGAGGAAGATTTGAAGAAGGAATTTCCTGAGTTATTTTCTAGTCGACACAGAATCTCGTGGTCTAGATTCTGTAAGGGGGAGGTTTGTAACATCCTCAAATTTAGCTATTTTGAATTTTATAATTTATTTTGAATTTTTGAGAATTTCTCGAATTTATTTGGATTTATTCATAATTTTTGAAATTAACCTTTTCTCTGGGAATTAATTTAATAATGAAAAGTTTTAATAAAATATAAATGGAAATATTTTATTTAAGCACAAAATGTCCTAAAATATTTTTTGGAATTTTTCTAGAATTTTTTGATATTTTAAGTGCCTCAAATAATTTAAATGAATATTGGAATTATTTTTATTAGAAAAACAATTGAAATTGAGTGAACAAGAATGGGCCAAGCCCACTCTGCGCACCGCCAACCCTAACGCCGCTTTTTTTCCATCGGCGGATTTGCATCGGATGGTCAGGGTTCACTTGTGTCGTTTCATCACCGCGCCGATTGGATCGCCGCGCGATCGGATGAATATGGGCCACATCGCTTGTCTCCAGGAAAGGAAGCGCCGCCGCCGCGGCGTTTCGATCGAAACCGCCGCCATTACTCGCCACGTAATGACTCGCCACTTCATTAACCGGAGCACGGTATAAAGTATCTCGCTCCACACACCTTGAGCTTTTTTCACGCATTCCAAGGACCACCGAGAGCACGACACTCTCGCCGGGTTCCGTGACTCTCCGTCGTGTTTTGCGCCCTCTCCGTGACTCTCGCCGCAACTAAGGACACCGAGTACTCCTCGCCGCGGACGGCGTCCGGAAGGACTACTTCATCTCACCGGAATCGCACTAGAACGCCGTCGCTTGGGTCTTCTTCCTCATCTCTGGCAAGACTCTCCGGCGCCTTCACCGAGCTTGTAGAGCAATGTCACCGAGGATCCGTGATCCAACGATCGAGGTGAGTCCACGATTCCTTTGTGTTAGAGACCGTAATAGTGTTGCTTTAGATCTCGGTAGTAGGATTCGTAATGGATGGCTAAGAATAGTGCCACGTGTCTGAGGAAGGACCGCCCACGGTGCTTAAAATTTGCGTTAGCTAATAGCCGCTGATTCATATCGAGTGGTCTGGAGTTAGCCACGTAGACACGATAACAGTAAACCCCATCTTCAGTTGTTGGCCGTTCGATCTTGATCGTGTGGTTGTGATGTGGCCACATCGCTTATTCAACTGTAGCTATTAGGCCTGGGAAATTAGTGTAGAATTCAAAGCAATTCGAGCCGTAGATTTTGAATTGAACGGATCGATTCCGCCTTGGCCGCCAATATCGCTCGACGCTTGTACGCTGAATCGGCGTCGCTAGCCGCTGCGGTCGATGTCACTGATTCACTTTTAGCCGCACGATTTAGATCCAAGGGTTAGCATAGCGCCACGCGTCAGCACCGCAGTAGAGATCCAAAGTGTCGGTGCAATCTTGGCCGTTGATCTCGTCGCACGAATCTTGGCGTTTGACCGGGTCGATTGAATTGTTATTTGGTTTATTCTCCGCCGTTAGATCTCGATCCAGTGGTTGATATCGTGCCACGTGTCACCACCGGAGTAAACCGAGCCGAATCGACGTTAGTTCGTGGCCGTTCGTTTTGAATCGGACGGACAGAAATAAATTAATCTCGGTTGATAATTCGTCACCATGTGTCACAACTATATCATGACCGTGTGGTCATGTCGACGTCACCGTGACGCCGGCGATGGGGCCCACATGTCGACTTGGTAATCGTGGTTGCCGACGTCGGCAGTGACGCTATGCCGACGTCATAATTAATTTTTTAAAAATATATTTGTGAGAAAATCATTCGGTGCTGACGTCATAATTAGCTCTGCTGACGTCATAATTCTCGGATTTTCCGTATAAAAATAAATAAAGAAATTCGGTTTATTCTTTTTGATTTATTTTCAAACTTTGAATAGCTATAACTTTTGCGTTTTAACTCCGATTTGAGTGATTCCAATTTCAGAAAAATTGTAAAATCAAGATCTATTTATTGGTGAATTTTGTGGTATTTCTATAGTGAGTTTGCTCTCTGGAAAATATATTTATTGTGTGTATGTTGATTTAAATTAGACGCTGATTTGTTGGAGAACTTCGAGGGGGAATTTCCTGCACAAGAATTTACTCCGGACCAGGATCAGCAACTCTTTGAAGGCAAGTTATGCTTTGACCATTTTGATCCCAAGTTTTGAAATGTTTTTTGTTTCAAACTATGCATGCTAATTCAACTAAAATTTGATTTAAATATTTTGGGTGAATTAGTTAGCCAACCTAATTGTTAAATGCCACCTTGATATTCATATTTGTATGCCATGATTCCTTGAGTAACCTAAGTTTGGTAACATATGTTGGATGATATTATCGTGCCAACACGGGAGGCTAGACCGTGACTAGTTGCTTAGCTATGCTTATAACGTGAACAATTCTATTTGGATTACAAAAGCAACATTGACTAAAGAATAGTGAATGCATTTTGATAAAAGGTGGAATAATGTTGGTATTGAAACTGGAATGTAGAAACCTGTGTGGGTCTACATGAAAGATGATTACGGGCATGTGTTGCACCGTTAAATAACTTGGGGTGGAATTGATTAAGACTGGGGCAAGTGGACCGAGGCTTCGTGCCAGGTGGGCCTGTGTGGCATTTGGTGGGTTTGAGTGATATGAGGGCTGTGTGCCAATTTGAGAGAAGGAAGTCTTGCCCTGGTTAGTTAAGGACCTTACCTTGCAAGCCTTTGACTGAGTCTCGTGACAACCACATGTCCGAATGGGAAGACTTAGTTTAGTAGGATTCCGATATCTTACCTTTGATACTCAGGTGGCGCTACACGGGGTAATCAGACGAGGGAGCGGCTCTGCTTTCGGCTTGGTACCCTATCCAACGGTGTTCGTCGGTCCTATACTTGGCCCGAGTGAGGGAAGTGATAGTGAAGGCAACACGGAGAGGTTCTTAGGCTAAGATAGAAGTCTCAAAAGCTTTGTTACGCTTAATCGCCTTTGTGGTGTGCGATCAGTATCTTGTGGGTAAAGTGTACAACCTCTCAAGAGTGTCAAAACTGTTGAATAGCCGAGTCCACGGTAATGGACAATGCTCGGGGATTACAGTCAAGGTGTAGTGTTTGAAAATAAAATGGGGGGGATGACTGTGTGTCAAAGAAAGATGTTTAGGGATTGTGTGTCCAAACTATTGTGGAAAACAACTTGAGAAATATGATGGTTATATGACTTTGATGCTTTCAATCTAAATAAATAGTAGTTTAAAATATTGATGCAAAAGCAAAATAACCAGTAAAGCCTTTCCTTTGTAATAATCCATGCATGTAGTAAATAGATCTGCATTTTGTGCATGACTTGTTGAGTACGATGTGTACTCACCCTTGCAGACAAACTTACAAGAAGAAGAGACTACGCCTGCCTATGAAGAAGAGTTCGTCGAAGAGCCAGAGAACTAGGGAAGCAAGCCTCAGTTAGGGCGCCTGTGACGAAGATGGATCGCTACGAAGTTAATTACCTTTCCGTTGTTGAACTATAATACTGATTATTGTAAGCCCCGTGTGGCGATTATTGTAAGGACCATAAGGTCACACAACTCGCTTATATATATGTTCGCAGATTTATTTAATAATCATTGTGTATGATGTGATATTATACCTGCTTGACCTGTGGTGCACTAGCGCGATCCTCGACTAGTGCGAGAATACACAGAGTGTCCAGATTTGCAAATTCGGCACGACACAACCATCGGGTGTGCTCTACAGACCGGCCGAGATCGACCGACCAAGTCGGTCGGGCTTGGCCGCCCAAGGAGGCTACCCCGAAGCTCCGCGAGGAAGGCTCCCTCGTCCGTGGGTGCCGGCGGGTCGCCATTCCCAAAACCGGGTGCCAAGGAAGAAGCCATGAGAGAAGCCGAAGCGTCGGCATGAACGCGAAGAGATCGCGCCGCCGAAGATGATGGGTTCCATCCGGAACGCTGCTCAAGGGCGCCCCGGCTACCGATTTAATACTTATACCAAGGGTACCTCACAGCAAAGTATACATCTATTTCAAGATCGTCTTCCTCTTAGTCTTACGGGCATGACAGCAAGGCTGGCAGCGATGCAAAGTGCTGGACGGGGTATTACCAAAGTCTCCGTCCCTCACAGATGGGATTATCCCTAAATATCGGCTGGAACACTAGATGATCCGCTTTGAGCCCAGCTCTAGCCCTCGAGGGCCCACGAAGGACCCACGGCCTCGTTCAGTTCGCCAGGCGGTCCGACTCGCCATCGGGTCTGACGCCTCGCAGTTCGACCTCGCCACGGTCAGGCGCCCGTCGGCTCCCGACTGGGCTCGGGTCGGATCCCGAGCAGCCGACCGACGACCTTCGCCACATCACCAGTCGGCCGCAAGCTGGTCACTTGCCTCGTGGACACGATGGCCATGCTGGGGCAGGTGGCTCCTTCCCAAGGTGACCAGGGGGCCGCTAGGTCAAGCCGGTCCCCTCATCCCGTCAGGCACAGTGGAGAGACGCGCTTCATCCCAAGGCGGTACCAGGGCATAGCGTGAGCAACGTCAGCGTCTGACAAGCGGACAAAGAGCAGGTGCGCACCTTCCCAATGGAACACAAATTGCCAGGTTCACTAACCCGGCGTGGGATGGATAAAGAACGTCAATCGCCAAATACCAGATCAAGACCGACTATCATGGGCGAAGTATACCCCTACCTTTTTTCTTCAAACTCCCGTGTAACCTGCCCCCTCCGCCTATATAAAGGGAGGCAGGGCCCCTAGGGAACGCTCTCTCTCTCACTCATTGGAGGCATGCCTTCTCATTCGATTCCATACGAGCCTTCCGACCACTAGCAAGTCAAACATACAGACGAACACCCTCAAGCTCCCTCACTCGGACGAGCGCTCAGGGCCTGTCCTGAGCCCTCACTTGTAACCCCGTGCAGACCACTGCACCTTGAGCAATACAAGCCACCACCACGAACTGGACGTAGGGATATTCGGCCCGAACCAGTATACATCTTGGACTCCCGCGGTCTAACCATTCAAGGAGAGAGAGCGCGCGACCCCTATACTTATAAATTTACTTGTCAGTTATACGAAACACCGACACATGGTAACTCTTATAGACACTGATATCAACCCATTGTACATGCTTTAAGCAGATTTCGCTAGCCGTGCAATCAGAAAGAATCAAATCAACCATAACTTACGTAAAACGATGACTGTGATGAAGCCTAACTCAGTGGATGCAGATTGCTAGAATTCCACTCTTCTGCTTGGTTGTTCCAGTTGGTGTCAGCGGACCTTTTTTTCGCCCGCTTTCTTTTATCTGCTTTTCTCAGTCAGTCCGGCTTTAGCCATGTTGTTCTCTCAATGTTATGTATTTTTCTTATCTTTAATGCACAGCAGAGCTGCTGTTGTTTATTTCAAAAAAAAAAAAGAACTCCAATCTTCTACCCATATCAACTATAACATAATAATACTTTTTTGGAAAAAGGAAGCTTTTATTAATTTCAAAGACATTACATCGAGAGGATACAAGTCCTTGAAACTTCTTCCGACCTCTGCTTAGCAAGAAGCACACAGCCCAAGAGAAAAAAAAATAAAAAAGAACACAACCCAGAAACAAAAATAAAACACCCTCTCTAAGAGCAAGTAATCCGCAGGTTAGACCGCCATCCAGAAGCCTAGGAGAAGAAATCCATGGCCACCTTCATCAATCGTTGCGAAGCCTGTACCAAAATAGCTCGCAATTCCAATTTCAGAATCAAATTTCATGTACGCAGACCAATGGTGCGAGCCAAAATAACCTGCAAAGGGAATGAGGTACTTGAGAAGTATCTTGTTTTTCTTGTAAACCTAACATAATTTTTTTTAAAAAAAAATCGAATGACATAGTAAAACTTATCGAGAGGTACTTGTATGCTTTTCTTTTCGACGGTTGCTTTAATATTTGTGCAAGTTGTATGGAAAAGGAAAGCTTTGAAGCACTTACACCTTTGCGATGTTTCAGATGATCGTTACTTCTCAAGGTATACAATTATATGTACCTCAACAAAGAGTAATCTTGTTACAGGTGTAAATGCCAAGTTCAAAGCATCTGGATTGTATTGCCATTTATGTGAATGTATGGTATATGAGAAATCTTGGGCCATTCATATCCATGAACCTTCTGACATTGTTGCTCCAGTACATCCGAACCTCCAGAGATATGACGTTCATTTAGATCATCTGGCAGGCCATTCAGCGGTAGCGAGTGGAGCTGGCAGCAATCATTCAGGATTATCTTCCTCAGATTAAATATAATATTTAGGTTGGAAGGAAGATGCAACAGGCTGCGGGATGAAGAAAACTGGATCTCCTGTAGAGACTGTAGTTGCTCAAGCCATTCCTCATCCTCCGATGTGAACTGGGAAAGATCTAAGTCACAAAGCTTCACTGCTTCAGAGTTCGAAGTGATTGAAGCCTCCCCAGCATATGATAGTATCCATAGTACATAAATCTGCCATCAGTGCTGAGATGAATGAGTGATTGAAGACCCTCCAGCAGACTGGTCTGCGAATAACTCTCGAAAAGTGATGTTTGTTCATACATGTTCTGAGTGACATCAAAGCAGCCTTGCACTACTAGTTTCTTCAGTTTGGTGAAGTACTGCAGGCCCCCCTCAAAATGCACATCTAAACAGCTTTGAAGACGCAAGTTCTCCAGCAATGTTAAGGAATGACACGGAACTAGAATTGTGGCTGAGCAGTCCTTTATGCTCAATTTGGTGAGAGCTGCATGTTAGCCTCTGTAAATAAGCTGGGAGCATACTGATATATGATGTGCAGGCTGATTGAAGAGGCCGTATTCCTCTTTGAGTGAAGAGGCCGGATTGTTTCCTTTATCTAAAAAAAATGATGTGCAGGCTGAAACTTGAAGCCCTTTGACTGATGAACTCAAAGTTCTCCCAGCTAGACAATTCTGAAAAGTTCAGCTCCTCTAAATATGGGAAGATCACATCATTGGTTCCATAGACTTCGTAATTAATATGAGTTACAGACGACAGACCAAAAAGAGAAAGTGACTTGAGATTTGGGAGCTCTCCCAGTGGTGCAAGGACTGTGAAATCATGTGCTGAAAAATTAGCTGAATGATGAAATTGGCATTGCAAAGTGGTTGCGATCATAGCATGTGTGGTGTTCGTGGATGTGTTGTTTTAGTTGATTAATTGATATGCTGGGATAGCATGTTAATGATTTTGCTTGATGCAATGCACTCGTGTGAGTGGTTGTATGGATTGACTTTGAGTCAAGTCGTGGACTTGTGTTCGGATTCATTTGTTGTTTATTCGTATGTAGGTGTTGCTCGAAGGCGAACGTGGTCGATGATGGGACCGGAACTAGGTTCATGAAGGAACTGAGGTTCGGGACTAGATTCAGGGAGGAATCGAGGTCCTGGTGGTCGAGGATGTCATGCGGGACGTTCGGGCTAGAGAACGGTACACACGGAGGCTGGTTAGTCACATGAGTGCGGTGGGCGTCAGACGCTGCAGACAGCTTTGGATTGTATGCATATATTGGGCCATGTGTTATTGGGCCAAATTGATATGCATACATATATTTATTTTAAGGTTTTAAGTTGTATAAAAGGACTTGAAACCTAATTAATGAGATAGAGCTTTTTCCGGCGGCTGGGACGTTCAGCCGTTTTTTATGCGACAAGAGCTTTTGGGGGCGGCCGGACGCTTGTTTTTTATGCAAGTGCATGCAATTTCTACCGTGAATTGCTTTTTGCGGCTGGAGCCTGCATGCATGAAGATCGATGCATGCATGCAATGACTAATACTTGTTCCTTTGCCGCATGCATGTGTGACGAGTCGTTTTTGCTTCTTGCGCTTTTGTTCTATGTATGCAGGAAGGAGCGACTAGAAGATCGATAGCTACATCGTGTTCCTTTGCATGCATGCATGTTTTGGGTTGAAGGCCGATAAGCGCCAAGATATCTCTCGCTACCGTGGACTCACGGAAGGCGGTCACTAGAAGATTGCCTAGCATATGCATGCGTGACTGGTCAAAGAATCGTTTCCCTACGCCAAGTCTGGAGGTCCTGTGCCTGGGTGCGTTTTGGTCCGGCGCAGCTGAAGATCTTCTGTCCGGCGTAGTTGATTTTCGTCTGGAGTTTGGTCCGTTGCAAAGAAGTCATCTTGCGAAGGTAATATCGTTAGATCTGTAGATCCGATCGCGTTGATTTTTGTTGGGCTAGCTTCCAAATTGAATCTAGTTTCTACAGTTAAAATTTCATACCAATCCAACGGTGGGATCTTCAGGAATTACTGTTTTAGTGGACGTATATCTCTCTGTTTTTGTCGAATCCGAATCAGGCAATTTGAGTTCGAATTGGGGTGTTTTAAAAATTATCAAAAATTTGATTTTAGCTTCCACACAATCATTCACCCCCCTCTGATTACTAGTTTAGTATATATCGATCCTACAAGAACCCTTAACCATCGACAGTTAATTATGTTAATGACAACTAGATCTGTAAGACCCTGCATGTAAGGAAAATTAGATCCAGTGTAGTTCAAAATTGTCAACCTTTTCAACTGGGAATGAGGACGTAAGGCATAAGAACGTCTCTGTCTAATTGAGATGTTGACCTAGTTTCATGAACCTGATACACCCATTTCAATTGTAGATTGTCAAGGGACCTTTTCTCCACCAGCTTTGCATTGCTAGCCTCTTGCCCACTTGACACTTTCTCAAGATTTGTAACACACAGTTCCCTCTTTCATGTCTCTTAACTTATTTATCCTGTAACCATCCTCCAACCTAACTCAATTCTCAGAACTCCTGGAGTTTTTGTAGGATCGAATATACTAATGTAGCAATTAGAGGGGGTGAATGATTGCGCGGAAGCTAAAATCAAATTTTTGAACTTTTCAAACACCCCAATTGAAACTCAAATTGCTTGGAAATCAGTTTATACAGTTGGGAAACCAATAGACCAGTTTGGGCGACCAGTAGATCACTTGGGCGACTAGTTTGGGCACTTGGGCGACCAATAGAGCACTTGGACGACCAGTTTGGCACTTGGGCGACCAGTTTGGCACTTGGGCGAGCAGATTGGGCGAGCAGGCGAACAGGTTGGGCGAGCACGTTAGCAACCTGGGTGAGCAGGCCGACATATGTTCACTAAAATAGAAATTTCTAAAGATCCAGCCGTTAGATCGATATGAAATTTTAACTGTAGATACTAGATTCAATTATGAAGCTAACGCAATAAGAATCAGGTCAATCAGATCTATGGATCTCAAGTTATGTTCTTCGCAAGATGATTAAATCTGGGCGACCAGGCAAGGTATCGGGCGACTAGGACATCAATCTGGGCGAGTAGTAATTCCCAAAGATCTAACCGTTGGATTGACGTGAAATTTTAACATAAACTAGACTCAATTCCGAAGTGAACAAAAGAGGAATCAGGTCGATCGGATCTACGGATCTAAAGATATTACCTTCGCAAGATGATACCTTTGCAAAGAACCGAACTCCGTGATGAACTTCGTGACTGCTGTGATGAACAAAACTTCAAGCGATCGATCAACTATGTCGGAGCCAAGAGCAAGACAAAAATCACCAGCCGCTGAAGATGCAAGAAGAATCTTTATTTCTGATTTGGTTACAGTACTCAAACAAAAGAGTACAACCCTAAAATCTTGCTCACAATAAACAGGAGACACCTCCTATTTACACAGAGCAAACTCACAGAGATTGACTACAACTCCACTTCCAACATGAAAAGAGTTCGTATCTATCTCAACTTGGCCCAACATGGCCAAAACCAAAACTTTGCACGTATGATCAGTCCACCTGCTGCACATACGTGACTAACTAGCCTTCACATGCATGTTCTCTAGCCCTAACGCCCCGCATGACATCCTTGACCACTAAGACCTCGATTCCTCCTCGAACCTAGTCTCAACCTCGCCTCCATGAACCTAGTTCCGGTCCCACATCGACTACGTCACTCGAGCAACACCGCACATGAAGTAACAAATAACGCGTCCGAGTACAAGTCCACGACTTGACTCAAGATTAATCCATGCAACCACTCACACGAGTGCATTGCATTAAGCAAAACCATTATGCTATCCCCAGCATAATCAAATGAACATTTGAGCACAAATCCACCACTTGCCTCAAAAACAACCCATGCAACCATTCACATGAGGGCACTGCATCAAGCAAACTCCATCATGCTATTACCAGCTTGATAATCATCTCAACATAGCACATGCACAAGCACCACACATGCCATAACCAAAATCACTTTACAATACCAATTTCACCATTCAACCAATTTTTCATCACATGATCTCACAATCTCCCCCTTGATGAAAACATTGGCAACACCATTTGGAAACGAACATTGGCATTCACCTTACAATAGCAACACCATTTTTAAAAGAAGTTAAGTGACCAAAAGAAGAAGAACAAAAATCTCCCCCTATCTAAAAAGAAATCTCCCCTTATCAAAAAGAAATCTCCCTCCTATAAAAAAGAAAGACTCCCCCTAACAGAAAGAAGAAATGTGTGTGTGAATGTGCAATGTGTGACCAAAAATCTCTCCCTTTAACTCCAAAATTTCCCCCCTTTGACAATGGATTCATTAAGAACGCAAAAAGAGAACAAAAGAGAAACTTCTCCCTCTTTATGTTGTTTTTTATGTAATCGAGCATTATGAATCATGCACAAATGGAACAACTTGACCACCAAGTCATGCTATCAACAAGATTTGCACCCTCAAATCTACACATAAACAATGTAGAGTAAGCATAACTAGAAATCAAGTACTATTAACGATTTTTTGCATGGCATGATCTCCTTTCTCAACAATCTTAAAATCTGAAAACATTGAATTTTTGTGCACTTTATTTGTGCTTTGAAAAACTGATTCATTACTTTGATTGCAACAATAACAATTGTAAGGAATTACATGTACCATTAGCCTTACTTTTCAACCATGCCAAGCAATCACAAGCTTAAGGTTTCATGGTTTCTGGCCATACACAACCTCTTCCAAGTTCATATCAAAGTGCAATGATAAGGGCCTCAGAAAGAAGAAGTGCGACGAAGACATAACCTTGATCTTTGCATTTATCGCCAATCATTTTTGCTTTAGCACTTAGCTTTCAGATTTAGCACTTTTTCTAACAGATCAAGATAGCCAAGAAAATTCAATCATGATAAGATTTAATTCAAGTTGTCATTCTATTTAAAAAGTCATGACATAAACTACACCATATATGTATAAACAGGAAGTTGCAAAGACCCTTAAAACATAAAACATGGCTTCAAATGACATATGTGTGTGAAATACAATGCTCAGTACTTTTACTGTTTTTCATTTTTTTTTGTTTTTCATTTAAGAAACACACGAAACAAAAAGCATGTTACACAATATTACAAAAACTTCAAAGAACTCCCCCTCAAAACAACCATCTTAAAAACCTTCTACAAAATTATCACCTGAAGGGAATTATTTTAAAAACAAAAGACTGAAAGAACAAACCTCCTAAAAAGGCAACCGAAAGGAATTTTTACCAATAACCAATAACTCCCCCTCAAATGGATAACCAATGAGATCAACAGAGAGGAGATTATGGTATACATGAGCTTGAGTTATCATGGTATGTTCAATTAAGCATAGGCATGAATCATGATAAGTGAATTCAAAGCATGAAAGGCATGATATAAGATATAACATTATTGAACATGCCAGAGAATACAAATGAGCATATGAATAATCATTTCATCTCATACCACAATTAGATATCTGTGAATGTAAAGAACATGAGTGTATCAAATAACTCACAAAGTAGATGAAGAATTATTGCACATGCCTCTTGAAAATCATCTCAAGGGTGAGAACCATCCAAGTCTTGATCTCATCTTGCAAAAGACCAAGATCCACTAAGCTTCTGTTCTCCAACCCACTCCTGAAAAACCTACATAGCACTAGGAGATGTCGAGGTCTTGGTACTGGGGTTAGAAATAAAGCATTTAGGAATCCAGTACTAAGACATATGACGAGTAGGCACAACACGAGTATGCTTGTTCACAAAATCATATTTGCCCTTTCCCGTGTTTCTTGCAATAAAAGGTGTTTGCATCACCCTAGGCACAAAATGAGGAGTAAAATGTGCCTTCCTGAAATTAGACCTAACCTTAGTCTTCTCTTTCTTTTGCTATTTGGCTAGTCTAAAGTAAAAATCTACTAAGTGTCCATCTCTACCACAATGAGTGCAAGTATACTTAACATGATGTTTAGCTTTAGTAACAGAAGTAATATTTGCATTCATCATAGTAGAAGATAACACTAGCAGATTTGAAAACCGTTTTCTTAGGCTCATTTGCAATATCAAGTTTTCCTCTTTCAAGTGTCTTAACAACAGTAGGAGCATGCGACTTATAATGAGCATAAGAATCAAAACCTAAACCTTTGTATTGAGTACTGACTTTTGATTGATCTAAAATCATGTTTAGGTTTTTCTTTCCAGTAGTGAACCGTTCTAAAGATTTTTTCAAGTAATCAACCTTTTGAGAAAGAGTTAAACAGCTTATTACATGGAACGCCCACTTTTCCTTTCTGCTTATGCAAGTTGAGCATGAGAGAACTTCATGAGTGATCATAGCATCTCGTCATTTGAGAAACTCTAGCATTTGCATCATGCAACTTCAATTCCAAAGATAGCACATTTAGAACAATGAGTTGTATCATGCAAATCAACAGTTGAACAAACTAGCGCTTTTTAACATGTTTCTCATTTTCTTTCTTTTCAAAGATTGACTTGTTCTAACAAAGAAACATGTTCTTTCCTAAGCACAAAGAAGCTCATCAGAATTAAGTCACATGATTTGCAAGCATCATCATCAGAATCAAAGATTTAAGTCTAGCAATTTCAGCATTCAAAAATTCCACAAGAACATCATGTTTCTTAATCTTCTTGTCGCTTTGTCAAGCAATTTTCCAAGACGAACAACAAAGAATAGTTAATTCATCGAAGAAGGTTCTACCTCATTGCAATCATTTGCCATGATCGCCCCTGTGAAGCTTACATCACTCCTAGCCATGAGACACAACCCCGTCAATTCATGTTTGCTTGGAGTTGTTGTATCATCTTCATCGCCTCCTAATCCACATCACTCAAATTGACTTGTTCAAGAGCGAAAGGACCCGATGGACAACTTTGTCTGTTGATGAAGCTCTTCTTCTTTCTATTTCTTGGAGAAAACTTCTTCTTCTCTTTTTTTTGTCATTGTCCTCCTCTCTTGATGCTTTACCCATGAAGTTTAGGACAATTTGAACGCATGTGGTTGAGATCACCACACTCATAGCACCTTGAGGGTTACCACCAACTTTCTTTCTCATTCTCACATTCTCGCAAGGCTTTATAAAAACGAGAAGAAAGTGATGCCAAGTCTTCTTCCTAAATTCCTCAACTGCTCATCGGTTAGTGAAGACAAGAAGAACAAAACAAAACTTGAAGAAGCATTATTTTGAGATATGCTAGATTGAGAGGTCAATGCAATTGATTTATGATCAGTCCTCCTAGCAAGAATATCCAATTCATGAGTTTTTAGCTTAGAGAAAAGAACATCTACAGTAAGTTCACTCATGACAGTCGATTCTCTAATGGATGAAACTTTCATCTCCCAAATAGACATGTCTAATACACCAAGCAATTGTCTAGCATTAGTAGCCTCATCAAAGAAAACTCCAACAGCACGTAAGTTGCTAAGAATCTTATTGAAACGTGCAAAGAAATCATCTAGTGACTCACCGTGCTTCATCTCAAATCACATGTATTCTTTCTTATATATATCTTGGCTAACCTCTTTGATAGTGTTAGATCCTCATGATAATCACAAAGAGATTTCCATATCTCATATGCGACTTGAGATGGATCACGCTGATCAAGTCACTTCTTCCCAAACCTTGATGATCAAATTTCGTGCTCGCTATTCGCTTCAACCTCAGGCTTGATTGGTTTCATTGACTTGATCATTCTCGTGAACTTGATATGGTTTGTACACCTTCACCCAGACATAAAGCCCCGAGCTTGAATGTATGCTCCATCTTTGCTTTCCAAAACCGAAAATCAACACCATCGAAAACACAAGGTTTTGTCGAATACCTATCTATCGCTACTGCTTTCTAATTACTGCTAAGAATAATTAGAAATACAAGGCTCGATACCACTTGTAGGATCGAAATATACTAATGTAGCAATCGAGGGGGTGAATGATTGCGCAGGTTAAAATCAAATTTTCAAACTTTTCAAACACCCCAATTGACGAGGGTCGGAGACCTTGGCGGCCAACAAGACGGTCAATCTGCTCCCTAGCTCGCCATTTCGACCATTTACCTGACCGTTTTGAGCCGCACGCCTAGAGCACGGCGCCTTGAGGTCGGGCCCCGCGACCTTGAGCTCTGGCCGCCGTTTATTCGACGACGCCCTCGAAAACCGAACGCGGCGCATTACTCGGCGGTTACCAAGGCATGGGATCGTGGAACTGAGGCAGGCGTGTGCGAGGCGTTCGGGACGGCATCGCCACCATCAACACGCATGAAGACCACTACCCCGGGAATCTCTACCGTCCGTTACAGGCAAGGAGGATATAAGGCTAAGGATGGCGCAACCTGAGGGGGACACCGCACCAGAGTTCGAGCCTTAGACATCGACATTGTTGAGCTTGAGTCAGAACACACCCTCAGATTCGAGAGTAGCAAAGATCACTACCGCAAGGCCACCGAGTAGAGCCATTACCTTCATAGGGCTTGAACCAAGATAAATCCTCGTGTCACGCTTCTGTCGCTTTGTTCACCAATCGACACGCCGAATATGTTCCTTCGCTGAGCAAAGCTCAACTCGGGTCCCTAGTATCACTAACCCCTTTTCATTTCTCGGTTGGCGATCTCGATCGCCGACACCGGGCGCCCAATGGGGCCCGATAGCTTCGCTTTCACAGAAAGACACCAGATCGTGGGAGCATGGCGCACTCATCGACGACATTCTCGAGCGTGGGTTCGCACGGACTCGACTGTCCTCGTCCTGCTTCGCCACGCCGCGACGAAAGCAAAGACGCCTTGATGGTGGATAGCCATGGCGCGGGCGCGGCGACGGATGGTCGTGATCCGCAGACCGAGGACGCCGTCGATGGTGCACGCCGCCATCAACAAGCTATAATTGCCCTCCCATGGAGGACCAGAGAATGTTAGCGCCGTCTGGGCATCCTGCACTTCCTCCTTTGGGAGAGCGCCCGCCGCTATCGTCCGGATCATGGTTGATCCCGATAGGGCGAGATCGAACTCTTGGCCGAGCCCCGCCGAAGAGCTCGACCAGCCGCGATCGAGGTCATACCTCCGCAGCCCCAAAGTCACCACTCGGGACCCACTCGAGGAGTGATGACAACTCGTCGCGTTGCCGCCCGCCAAGGCTGCTTCGGCCGCCCCGGCAGAGGCGCTTCGCCAATGATCTCGGATGTGACTTTGACTCGCCACGCCACCGCCCCATCGCACCAACCCGCAGGTCAGCGTGAACCTGGCTACACGAGTTCGGCACAACCGCAGAAGTCCGGGGTCTTCCCGGATGTTCTCGCCTGGTCGCAAGGTCCAGATCGTCATATCTCCCGGTGACTTCGTGTTCGGCGCCATGGTCGTTTCGCCGCAGTCGCCTCCGAGGCGCCTCGATTCGAAGTCCAAGAATAGCGAAAGGCCTTGTTTGTGACGGCCTTCCCGACACGCATTCTATTCCGCCACGGCCGCTCAAGATATTCCGACGACCTTCGTCGGTGCGCTTAGCCGGCCGATTCAAGCGGCGCTGATAGAGCGCCGACGGGACCAAGAATCCCAACGAAGTTCTCGTTTATTTACTCAACCGCCATCCCGCGGCCGGAGGCGATGAGCTCGTGATGGCCAATTACCTCGATCGGCCGACGACGCCGCATGAACTCGCTCTTCAACCAAAAGCCCGGTTCTTCAGATCGCTTCGCCAAATCTAGAGTGCCCTCCGCCCAACTTCCGTGAGTTGCTACGAAGCGCCAGGAGGGAGAAAGACTCGATCGCGCCATCCAGGCAAGAGCGAGCCGCTTGCGGATTTCGCGGCGCGGTTTATCCGCACGAGAAATTTGATCCCGAGCATCTCCGACGAGGCCGCCATCAAAGTTTCAAGTTCGGGCGCCCGCGATCGACGCCATCAAAAACTCCGAGATCACGCTGAGGCTCGGCACAACAAATTGTTCCGCACGGCCGAGCGATACGTGGATGCGATGACGCCGTTCGCCGGAAGCGCTGACACCACCGTGGTAAGCTCGGACTAAACCCACGGAGCCTGGCCCATCCAACTCCAAGGGCGCCGACCACGGCACCACCACCAAGAAGCGGAAGCGCGACCGCAGGAACAGCGGTGGCCTGCCGCGAGTGATCGTTTCGGCAGACGGACAATGCGAAGTCTTGGAGGTCCGAGATCAAGCTCGGGAGGGGTCCCGACCTCGCCAGGTCGACTCAACCTCAAGGCGCGAACCACCCCAAAGAGGGGGGCGGTGACCTGGCCTCGGCTGGCCGACGCTATTCTCAGGGGCGAAGGCGCTTAGGTTTAATGAAGTGAAATTTTGCTTGTTTCACAGGCGGCCGCCACGATCCGTGAACTTGCAGGCTTGGCAGAGCAAGTCGATGCCTTTACGATGGGCGCGAGAAATGCCCTAGCTCCCGAAAGAGGGCGACTACCAGACAGGTGAACGCCGACGCACTAAGGCGACCTCGACCTAGAGTTCCAAAGTTCAGGCGAGCGCCGGATCGACGCCATCTTCGGTGGCTCGTCACCACTACCCGACGGAGCTCAAGGTCGCCTCACTTAACCACCTACCAGTCGCCGCCGAAGCCCATCGAGCAATAACGCAAGTGGGCCGAGCCACCATCACATTCTTCCAGAGGATGCTCTCCAAGGTATGGCCCATGACTTGAAGACCGCTTTGGTCGTAACTCTGACCATCAGTAATACCATGGTCGGGCGCATCATGGTCGATGGCGACAGCTCCCTTAACTTGCTTCAGGCAGGAGCGCTATACCGAATGCAGATTCCCCGGTCGAAGGTCAAGAACATAGCTGTCCGCTTCTTCGGAATTGTCCCTGAAAGCTCGACCATCCCTCTGGGGCAAGTGGTCTTGCCCGTCACCTTCGGGCGACTCTGACAACTTCCGCGACCGAGTTGATCACCTTTGAGGTGGTCAAGGAGACCTCCTGCATAACGCCATTCTCGGGCTGCCCGCCTTTGATCAAGTTCATGGCGCCAACCACTATGGCCATCGGTATGAAGTCGCCCGGCCCCAACGGGCGCATAGCCGTGGCGGGCGATCTCGCAGCGCACATGGATGCGAGACCAAGGCCTTGGCCCTTGCCGACATTCTGCCTCAGCGAGGCCCGGAGGCGACGGTGAAGAACGCTCGTCAAAGGGCGGTGATCCATCCCAGCGGGGCGACGAAGGTTGTGCCGCTTGAGGAAGGTGACCCGACCAGGTGTATCCATGTCTCGGGCGAGCTGAGTTCCAAATAGGAACTCGAGCTCGTCACCTTCCTCCACGCCAACAAGGGCATATTCGCCGAGCTCGCGACATGCCCAACGCCCCGAGGGAGGTGATCGAGCATAAGCCGCAGGTCGTGCCCGATTGCCGCCCCATGTGGTGGCCGCGCTTTCTCCCGAGAAAGTCGCAATCATCGTGGAGAACCTTGACAAGCCGTTGAAGGCCGCTTCATTCGCGAGATCGACTACTCAATGGTTGGCCAACCCGGCCATCGCCCGTAAGAAGGGCGAAAAAGTGGAGGATGCGGACCACACGGGTTGAACTCGCCCGCCCAAGGACAACTTCCCACTCTCGCAAGATCGACCGTGATCGCCGACTCCATTGCAAACGCTAAGATGTTAAGCTTCTTGGATGCCTATTCGGGGTACCATTAGATCAAGCTGGTGGCCGACGACGAGAGCAAGACGTCGTTCATCACACCATTCGCACCCATCGCTACACGCACCATGTCATTTGGTCTCGCGCGAATGTCGGGCCACGCTTTGGTTCGATGACCAAGACGCTCGACCCCAGATCGGCCAAACCTTGAGGTCTACGTGGATGACATCATCGCCAAGAGCCCCACCGGCGCACTCACGCTCGACCTTGAGGAAACCTTCACCTCACCAATCTGAACAGACACAAGATCAAGCTCAACCCCGAGAAATGCGTGTTCGGCGCTGCGTCAGGGAAGGTGCTCGGTTACATGATTGGGGGCTCGGGGGTTGGCCCAAACCCGAAAAAGATCGAGGCGATCGAGAAGATGGCGCCCCCGACCTCGGTCAAGCAGGTGCAGAGCCTCACCGGCCGCATGGCCGCCCTCAGCAGATTCATCTCGAGGCTTGGCGAGCGTGGGCTCTCATTCTTCAGAGCTCTGCGCAAACAAGGAAGCTTCGAGTGGACTCTAGAGGCGCAGCGGTCTTTCGACGAGTTGAAGGTATACCTGTCAACCCCACCCCTACTCACGACTCCGCAGCCTGGAGAGAGGTTGCTGCTCTACCTTGCGGCCACCACCCAAGCTGTCAGTGCTGTCTTGGTGGTCGAGCAGGATCACAAAGAAGACCGATCTATTATGTCAAGTCCTCAAGACGACCAAGGAGCGCTACCCGCAGTACAAAAGCTCACAGATGCTCTCCTAATGGCTTCGCAGAAGCTTCGCCATTACTTCCAGCGACTCGTGGTCGCCCCGAGCAATTTTCCACTGGGACATCTTAAGGAACCCTAAGGCGGCAAGCGAGTCACCAAGTGGGCTATGGAGTCGGCAAAGATTTGACGCCCGTGTCGAGCTCGACGGCCATCAATCGAAGTGTCACGACTTCGTGGTCGAAAGCAGACATCGCAACCCTCTCCCGAGCTCGAGGTCGAGGAAGAGAAGCCCCGATCATGTTCTTTGACACCGAGGTCCTTCAAGCACTTGGGCCGGAATCCTTATTCTTACCACAAGCGATCAATTGAGGTATGTGGTTCGCTTTGGGTTTCGCGACCAATAATATGGCAGAGTACGGCTCTCTTGGCGGGCTCGCGAGCTTGCAAAGCGCTACGTGAGACGGTTGGTCGAAGGGCGACTCCCAGCCGTCATCAATCAAGACAACAAGGAGTACCAAAGGTTCGGGGAGATTCGATGGCAAAGTACCTTTGCCGAGGTGCGCAAAATGGAGAGGTGGTTTCGTAACCTGAGCTCAAGCACATACCCAAAGGGACAACTCAAAGGTCGACTTCCTCCAAGTTCGGTTCCTCCGACGACGAGATCCCTCCGATGTCATCCTCGAGACGCCGGGCGCCCCTCGATTTCCGATCAAGAGGTCTTGCTCGCCGTGGTCGAAGGTATTCCCTCCGGCCGAGCCTATTCACAATTTCTTGCAAAGGCGACCTCATCACCGACCGCCGAGAGGAGCAGGATCAAGCGCCGGGCGAAGTTTGTATACGCCGCCGAGGGAAGCTCTACAAAGCGGAATGTGTTCGAGTGCTAACAAGGTGCGCTACCACGGAGGAGTGTAAGTACCTGTTAAATGACATCCACTTAGGCCTCTGTGGAGCACACTCTTCGTACAGGACGATGGTCGGCAAGGCCTTCCGCATGGGGTATTATTGGCCGATGGCGCTTCAGGATGCCCGCGACATCGTCGCTACCGTTTCCACGCCTCGAAGTCGATCACCGCCTACACGCCTGCACCATCCCGCCGCTGGCCTTTCTCGACGTGGGGGCTAGACATCCTCGCCCTTTTCCTCAAGCGGTCGGGGTAAGAAGTTCCTGCTCATTGTCAATGACACTTTTACTAAGTGGATAGAAGCTTAATCGTCTCGACCATAACCGCCGGCGATCGTATCGCTTTTTTTCGCTTGTTCGTGGTCACTGTGTACGGGTTCCATGCAAAATTATCACTGATAATGGTACACAATTTACTAGTGAGTTGTTCCAGGAGTTTTGCGAGGACCTCGGCATCAAAGTGTGCTTTCGCTTCGAGTGGCTCACCCGTGAGCAATGGAGCAACAGAACGCTAATGGACAAATCGCCCAGCGCCAAGAAACGAAGTTTCAGATGAGGTCGAACGTTATGGCAAGACCGGTGGACGAACTTCCCACCGCCTTATGGTCTATTCGCATCACGGCCACCGAGCAACAGGTCCACACCCTTCTAGCTCGTGGTTCGCATCGGGCCGCCCCGCCTCCCCGAGGTTACGCTGGCTCGCCAGAGGTCACCTTGGTCGACCAAGTCGATTTCGAGCACGAGCGGCCTCTCGACCTTACCTCAGAGAAGAAGTAAGATGTCCGTAATCGCCACGATCAACGACTACCGCAGCTCTTCGCAGACATGCGCCTCGATCGTGACGACCTAGGAGCTCCTTGTTGGGGACCTAGCCCTAAGATCTAATTCAGTGGCTCATCCAACACCAACAAGTTATCCCGTGGTGGAGGGCCCCACAGAGTCGCTTCAACAGATCGCGACGGGCTTACTGGCTAGCGATGCTCGACTACAGAGAGCTCTCTAGCTCAGAGAACATAGATCACCTTCGAAATTTTATGTGTAATCCCTACACCTTAAGTTTCAATATAACTATTCTTCAATTCTCGCCTTTACACCTTTTCCTTTTTGGTGTGCATTCTGTCGCTTTTTGTTCGAGACTTCTTCATCATTTACCTCCACGATAACGGCGCCGCTCTCGCCTGAATGTCGCGAGCTTAATGTTCACCCCAAAGGGTCGAGCTGAACGAAGTTTAATCTTCGCAATCCAGCTCCTCGTGCCTGTGCTCGAGCAAAAGCCTCGCAGCTTTGAACCGCTGAGCAAAGGCGCAAGGTCGGGTCGATTCGTGATGTTAGTCTGGGCGTGACCTTCATCGACAAGCTCGCTTTTTGTCACGCCATCCCCCTACGGACCTTTTCTCAACTTTGCGTGTCGAGTCGCTTGCTAGCGTCTATATCTTGCGCCTAAGGCCGGCGTTGCTCAACCTTGAAGCCAACGGGGGCTGGATGAGGACATACCACCGGCGAGCGACCTAAAGCGCATATCTAAGGGCAAAAGAGGTGTGCACCAAATATCCTCGACCAAAGAAACTTGAAACAAGATGCATTTGATGTCCCCAAAAGAAGTATAGCCCTATTAAAAACATTTTGTCTTTGTGTTTTTTACAGGTTATGCGGCCGAGGTCTATCTACAGATCAGCCACCTCGCGGGCAAGCTTCTCCTGCTCGAGCTCGGCAACCTTGGCCCTTAGGGTCGCATAAACCGCCTCGACATCGAGGGCTTCCTTGAGGCATCCGCAAAGATGGCGCCGCATGCCCGAGTTGGGCGGGCGCTCCGCCGCTTTGGCTCGCCCAAGCTTCTCCTCAAGCTCCAGGACCTTGACCTCAAGCTCGGGGGATGCCTTCGCCGAGGAAGACGCTTGCTCCGCGGCCACCTTCACCAGCTCTTCGACCTTGGCCCGCTCGGTTTCGAGCGCCTTGACCGACCGCGCACGCTCTTGCTCGATGGCCATGTAGGCGTGGTCGCGCTTGGTGGCTCTGGCCTGCTCGAGCTCGGCCGCGTGGGCAACCTCCTGTGCCCTCATCGCCTGGTGTAGGTCATCGAGCTCTTTGGCCCTCTGCTCGACCTCTTCTTGCTCTACTTCCAGGGTCTCAATGAACCTCGAGCGCTGACCTCCCGCGCCCCACCGCTGCTCAGATGCCCTCAAAGACGTCGGCGTGCTCATGAAGGCCTTGTAGTCCTTGGGAGACGCAACGGATCGCCTTCGTGGCAGAAAAGGTGGTCCAAATAAGAGAAGCAACAAAGAGAGCTCGGGCTAATGTACCGCGAGGGGGTCCATACCTCACGAAGACGGTTCTCAACGCGCGCGAGGGTGAACTCTTCGCGCCGCCGCCGATGTTTGCGGGCCGTTGTCGACCTCGACCACCGCCGGACATCAAGTTAGGGACTTTCGGCGCCACGCCGCTGGCGCATTTGGCGTTTCTCCCCACCGCCCTAGGGGCTCTCACTGGCCGGGGTGGGCTCGGCAAGAACACCGTCCCGACCTCCGTGGTCGTGGCTCCGCCCACCCCGGCGCTTAAGGGAGCGCCGCCGGATCCATCATGCGATCTCACAAGCTGTCAACATCAAGGTCGGGTGCCACGACTTCAGCGCCCGACGAACTGTGGTGGGCAGCTCGAGGTGCCTGGTCAGGCTGTGCCAGGCGCCAGGCGCCTCCTCCGCCGACCTCGGCCGCCTAAGCGGTCATTGTCGGCCAGTTCGACACTCATGGTGCGGGCCAAGGCGCCCGCACCTTTTTCCACATCGAATTTAGGCGGGTCAAGAATGGCCGGCCCGCCTCGGGCCGTGTCGAAGTCTCACCGTCGCGGCCGGTTTAGCTCGTCAGATCGCCGACCCCTTTGGTCGAAATCGCGGCCGGGCCCAGCTGGGTCCGTATGATTACGCTCGGCCGAGGATGGCGCGGCCAAGACGAAAACGTTCTCCTCCTCCTCCTGACTCGAGCTCGCCTCGATAACAACCATCGTCAATACGGCGGTGTTTTGAGCTCGGCGCCAAGGTCCGCGATCAAGAACAGACTCTAAGCCAAAAGGACGGAAGGGGCGAGCAAAACGAGAAATCGAGGGCTTACTGGTCGCCACCGCCTCGCCGAGGGCCGGTGAGGGTCTTGCTGCCCGGTCTGGAGGGCGCGGCGCCAAGGCCCTCCGACTACAGGACCTTAGAACCCGCTACTGCTCCACGCCACCAGGGCGTGTTCCTGGTCCCTCGACCTTGGGACCTCGGGCCGACCGAGGCCCCAAGGTCCTGGCGGCGATCAAGGCCACGCGAGGGGAGAGCGGTCAGCGACAAGAAGACGGAGCATGAGGCGGGGCTCGACCGTGGGAATCCTTACTGTCACAAGGGTCACCCCACTCAATGTGGGGTTTTTCACCTCCCGCTTCCTCGCTGCATCGGGAGGCCTCTTCTTCCCTTTCTGTTTTGCCCCGCCAGCATGGGAGCATCCTCCTCGCTATCTCTAACAGCCCTGTGGTCTCAAGAAGGCAAGGCTTAAGGAGGGCACCATAGACACTCAAATCAAGAGGCTTGGTCGGGGTGGCTTACCTCACCTTCCGACGGAGTACATTTTTGGGACAGGGCCGATGGCGAGGTCGCGGCGCCTTTCCTAACATCTCGCTCATCCCTGGCGACTCCAGACTCCTTCGGCGCTGCAAGGAAAACGACCATCAAAGAAGACCCAAGGTCAAGCTCGAGGAAGGCTTCAAGATGAAGAAGGCTTACCAGATGTGCCCTCTCGGGTCGAGTCGTCACGCCCCCTTATCTCGAAGAACGGGTGCAACCTCCTCCGTAGAGGGGACACCGGTTCCGCAGGAAGTCGTTGGCGATCACCTGCCCGGTGAGGCCGCGCGTAGCGCAGATGTGTATGACGGCGATGACCTCCTTGTCGGCCTCGAGGTCATCCGCCTCCGGGGTCTCCTTCTTCCCGGTGACGGGCTCCTCATACACGCCACCGTGTTCCCCTTTCTTCAGTAGAACCACCGCCGGTCCACGGGCCAAGGGAATCCCGAGCGGATCTTAGGAAGGCCCACGAGATCCCCGCCCACAATGGAAATAGAGGCACCCAACCACGGGATCCTTCCCAGCGCTAAGAGGTCAAGTACCTAAGAAGAGCGAGGGGTGGAAGGATTCCTAGGAACCCCTCACACGTGGGAGAAGATGGCGAGAAGGAGAATGGAATTCGGCACCAAAGTTGATGAGCTCGATCGCAGCCTAGAGAGGATGTCCACCACTTAACTCGCTTCTCCGGGTCCGCAGTCAAGAGCGATAATGCTCGGTGTGCAGACGATCTCGCCATCCTCGGGTGCGGCTCGGTCTCGCCCCAAGAACCGCCATGTTATGTGTCCAACAACCCCAGAGTCTCGAGCCCTCATCCTCGCCGACGACATTGTGCTCCTCCCAAACTTGGCCATGGCGATCGCGGGCTTAGTCGAGGGAAAGGGAGAGAGAGACTTGCTCAGAAGGAGCCTAGAAGATGAAGAGAGCAAGATCGAGTTTTTTCATCAGCCAGGACTCGGATTTATAAGTCGCGTTGTCGCTAAATCCAAATTCCACGCGTGCCTCAAAAGGTGCGCCATGATTCGACAGCGCACTAAGGCCCGAGCCATGGGCTCGAGGCGTCAGGTGTCCGCCGGCCGCTCAGATCCGCATCAAAGACCGTGAAGTTCGAAAGTCGCCAGTGTTGAAGCCAAAGGTTCCTTCGGTTTCCACCCGACCTCGCCAAGGGTTCAAGACCTATGGAAGCTTTTTTTCAGCATCCGCGAAGTGAGGCTCGAGGTCGCTCTGTGTGTCTCTTCGACCTTGAGCCCTGAGGTCGGCCGACGAGGGCTGGAGACCTTGGCGGTCGGCCAACAAGACGGTCAATCTGAGCTCTAGATCGGCTATTTCGACCACGACCGACCGGTTTTGAGCCGCTACTTAGAGCACGGCGGCCTTGAGGTCGGGCCCCGCGACCTTGAGCTCGGTTGGTTTTGTTCGACGACGCCCCTCGAAAACCGAACGTCGTTTACTCGGCGGCTACTAAGGCGTGGATCGTGAATCGAGGCAAAGTGGCGCGAGGCGTCCCGGACTCGCATCGCTACCATCAACACGCATGAAGACCACTACCGGGAATCTCTCCCGTCTGTTATGTGCAGGAGGATATATACTAAGGATGGCGCAACTCGAGGGGACACCGCACTGCAGTTCGAGCCTTAGACATCGACATTGTTGAGCTTGAGCTGTACACACCCTTGTACTCGAGAGTAGCAAAGATCACCGCCGCAAGGCCACTGGAGTAGAGCCATTACCTTTATAGGGGCTCGAACCAAGATAAATCCCCATGTCACGCGTTGTCGCCTTGTTCACCACCCAGACGTCAATCCATTCCTCCGTTGAGCAAAGCTCAGCTCGGGTCCCTAGTATCACTAACCCCCTTTTCATTTCTGCGGTTGGCAATCCCGATCGTCGACACCAATTGAAACTCAAATTGCTTGGAAATCAGTTTATGCGGTTGGGAAACCAATAGACCAGTTTGGGCGACCAGTAGATCACTTGGGCGACTAGTTTGGGCACTTGAGCGACCAGTAGAGCACTTGGGCGACTAGTTTGGCACTTGGGTGATCAGTTTGGCACTTGGGCGAGCAGGTTGGGAGAGCAGGCGAGCAGGTTGGGCGAGCACGTTAGCAACCTGGGCGAGCAGACCGACATACGTTCACTAAAATAGAAATTCCTAAAGATTCAGCCGTTAGATTGATGCGAAATTTTAACTGTAGATACTAGATTCAATTACAAAGCTAAAGCAATAAGAATTAGATCAATCAGATCTATGGATCTAAAGTTATGTTCTTTGCAAATGATTAAATCTGGGCGACCAGGCAAGGTGTCGGGTGACCAGGATGTCAATCTGGGCAAGCAGTAATTCCCAAAGATCTAACCGTTGGATTGATGTGAAATTTTAACTGTATAAACTAGACTCAAGTCTGAAGTGAACAAAAGAGAAATCAGGTCGATCGGATCTATGGATCTAAAGATATTATCTTCGTAAGATGATACCTTTGCAAAGAACCGAACTCCGTGATGAACTTTGTGACTGCTGTGATGAACAAAACTTCAAGCGATCGATCAACTATGTCGGAGCCAAGAGCAAGACAAAAATCACCAGCCGCTGAAGATGCAAGAAGGATCTTTATTTCTGATCTGGTTACAGCACTCAAACAAAAGAGTACAACCCTAAAATCTTGCTCACAATAAACAGGAGACATCTCCTCCTATTTATACAGAGCAAACTCACAGAGATTGACTACAACTCCACTTCCAACATGGAAAGAGTTCGTATCTATCTCAACTTGGCCCAACATGGCCAAAACCAAAACCTTGCACGCATGATCGGCCCTTGCCTGCACATACGTGACTAACCAAATTTCACATGCATGTTCTCTAGTCCGAACGTCCAAGATGACATCCTTGACCACCAAGACCTCGATTCCTCCCTGAACCTAGTCTCAACCTCGCCGCCTCCATGAACCTAGTTCCGTCCCGTCATTGACCACGTCACTCGAGCAACATCTGCACATGAAGTAACAAACAACGCGTTCGAGTACAAGTCACGACTTGACTCAAGATTAATCCATGCAACCACTCACACGAGTGCATTGCATTACAAAACCATTATGCTATCCTCAAAGATAATCAAATGAACATTTGAGCACAAATCCACCACTTGCCTCAAAAACAACCCATGCAACCATTCACATGAGTGCACTTTGATCAAGCAAACTCCATCATGCTATCACCAAAGATGATAATAATCTCAACATAGCACATGCACAAGCACCACACATAACATAACCAAAATCACTTTACAATGCCAATTTCACCATTCAACCAATTTTTCATCACATGATCTCACAGCTTTTGTTAATCGCCCACAACATAAATCAATGCGGTTGTTTGTGAATCACGTGATAAATGCCTTAGATTTATCAAATTGTTCATGCTCTAGGCGCTTCTCAAGTCTACAACCTCACAAATCAAGAACTCGTAGCTTGATACAGACTACCAAATGCCTCGGGAGGTCTTTGATACCAAAGAAAAGAGATATCTAGATATCTAAGATGTGATAATCACGACAACAGCTTGATGCCTCACCGATATCACTCATGCAAATGTAAGACAAATCTAGTACACATAGACTTGTTAACTTTCTCAAGAAGCTACCAAGAGTGTCATAATGTCCATCAACCCTATCATGACCAAAGAACAACAGAGTTTGCAATCTTTTATGATCATAATGACCCCAATCAACATCCAAGTTATCAAGATCAATGTAAATATGGTTAGCAAATTGTGAAAGAACTTTGAAGTTCTTGTCAAAGACACAAGATTCATTAGAAGAAACAAAGAACTTAGAACTCCCTCATCAAATCATGCATGATGTAACGACCTTGCCATATCATATCGCAAGAAGGACCTATCAACTAGTTCATCAAAGCAATTTCTCCCAACATCCACCGCCAGGATGTCCCTCCATCATCGATCGAATGAAGCCGTGTGCTACCCACATCCAATCACTCTATCCTTTTCAAAGACGAGTTCCTGGAAATATTGAGCGTAATAGAAGACACCGCTTAGCCTTACATTTAGGTAGTAGTAACCGATCCTCGGGCCGCAGAATGTTGATTCCCATACCATGATTAGTAATATTCCACCAATCATTTCTCGTGACCTTTTCCCAATATTCTATATTTACATTAGCTCTAACAATGGTGCAATTGTCTTGGTCGCCAAGGGAAAGCCATGTAACTTATTGGCTATCCTTTCA
This sequence comes from Guadua angustifolia, assembly GCA_036346375.1. Lineage (NCBI taxonomy): Eukaryota > Viridiplantae > Streptophyta > Magnoliopsida > Poales > Poaceae > Guadua > Guadua angustifolia. Next base: position 15,559,695 of record CM070512.1, on the reverse strand, counting down.
CAAATTGATTCAAATTGGTGCGTGTTATAATAATAATATAAGTGGTCATCAAACACAAGGTGCTTAAGAAGCTCGAGGAGTGAGTCCGCCCTAGGGTATTCAAGGTTATTGGACCCATAGTCCCTACCAAATTTGCTATGTCAGATACGGGTTGTCAAGAAGACCATACTTTTATGTTCCTCGCTATGAGGATACTTGAGTCGATCCCATACAATGATTATCTAGTCACATACATCATCAAGTACAAGCAAAATCCTCTTCGACCTTATGACATCTGTTAGGGATTGCAGCTCAACTATTCATTATGGGCCCCAATGGGCTAGAAATACATCAACCATGGTAAATAGAAATAAGCAAATAAACCCTTATACATATAGCTAATCTAATAGTGTATACATATAGCTAATCTAACACCCCCCCCTCAAACTCATGGTGGGTCTACAACACTGAGTTTGAGAGATGGAAACAATGTTGTGCTTTAGTCTATGCTTTGGTGAAGAAGCGGCAAGTCGGGCGAGCGAAGGCACATGACGAAGAGTAACCACCGATCTTGCACCTAGGAGCTTAACGTAGTGAGCATCGACACCGATGTGTCTGTGAGCTCATGCTTCACCGATCACGAGCAATGCCGATGGCGCCAAGCTTTGCCAGGAGCAGATGGTCGTTGGAGTAGAAACAGGCACACCCAGGTCAGCAAGAAGCCACCGAAGCCAAGTCACCTCAGCAGTCACCGAGGCCAGGGCACGGAGCTCAGCCTCAGTGCTAGAGCGAGAAGTAAAACACAGTAGGCCGAGACGAACTTGCGATCCGCAGGATCGCTAGCCCTGGTAGCATCTGAGTAGGCCCGAAGCTATAGATAGCTAGAGCTGGGGAAGAATAGGTGACGGTCAGCTGTACCATGAAGGTAGCAAAGAACCCGAAGGAGGTGACCGTAGTGCACACTGGTGGGAGAGGCCATAAACTGACTAAGGATGTGATGAGGACATCACCAAAGCATGGATACGACCAGTCTGACTGCTGCCCCTTCTTCCTCTCCGTCCGCTCCAACAACTACCGACGCCGCTCCATCTTCAACACATACGATCGACATCGCGACATCTTCATCACCGAGAGGCCTTAATCCAGAAGGTCAGCCATTCAAAACCACATCAACAGACAAGGGCCTCAAGCACCCACCCCGAGGTTAAACAATAGTGAAATCGAGAATCGCATAATAAATAATCTTGAATCACCAATTTGTATAGGCTTACGCCCCGGGGTTGCTTGCCTCTGCTGATCCTAAGGAACTCGCAGACGTAGTATCCACAAAGAACACCGCTGGAGGTTGCTTGTGGCACTTCAAATCAAATAATAATGTATGGAATTAGTACATTGGTAATACCCTTCCTTACTAGTGCAATTATGTTGAAGCATTACAAGTGTCTTCTTACCCATGGGTGGACATAGCAAAGCATCTTATTTGACCCCTTCGCAGATCATGTTGCCCCCTTTTTTTGCTCGTAATTCTTGAAAGCCCTACTCAATGTCAACAACAACAAGTAACTATCATATCATAAAACAAATTACGTTATGTTACGATGTTTGTGTATATATATTTCTTACGATTTAAGACGCGGGTGAATTCATTGTAAGATTCCTGGGGTTCTAGATGAGTCAAGGACCATATATCCGCTTTCTGCTTGCACAAGATGAAACAAATGAAGTGATCGCTGCAACGAAAACTTATGTAAGTTTCACAAGTGATTATGGTGCAAACTAAACTTTTAGCAACAATTGACGAATGAGAAGATTACTTAAAATTGTAGGGAGCCATTATGACGCCCTTGTCTTGCATCCGAGCATTGCTTTTGATATGTATAGCCCCACTTCTACTTGGCGATCTCAGTCGTGGACCTGCGCTTTTTTCTATCTCTGCTTCCGCTATCCCTTATCCTTCAACGCCTTTTCATTGAGTACAGCTCTTAAACTCTCTACTGGCTAATCCGCAAGGGGTCAAGGAACCCGACACGTTTTCCCATCTTTTAGCATCAGATATTGCATTCTACACGTAAGACAATGGTCAACGCGCCAATTTATATGTCAATGTCAGAAACATGACATTTTGGCAAATATCGATTTTGGCAAAATGCATCTTGTTCGATAGATTTGGCGAAGTTAACTTTATTTAAAGGAAAAAACCACTAAAATCGCCAACTTACGATTTAGTGAAAATTATATAGATTCTCACAATTTTGAATGATCTAACAAGCCATTACTATAAAGAGGAACTCAACTTGGCGCATCAACAAACTATACATTTGGGGTTTTTTTATTATGCTATCGTAATGCAATATAATGATATGTCGTTATATTTGTTATATCGGCACTTGCACCGCAAGAGCCGATATAACAATGTAGGGTAGGTCAATGGCCAACTTACAGCACCACACGCTGATCATGTTGATGTCGAGTTTTCCAAAACGGAACATCTGCTGTAAGTCACCAAAATCGATCCAAACGAGTGAGTATCCTCGTGTTTGTAGATATCCGAGGGACGGCGCTTGAATGCCCTTCACCCCAAGACGAGATGCCCTCAAGTACCACCATGGAATCTCTTCAACTCCCATGGTCCTTTGTTGATCCGCCCCATTGGGAGAAATGGCTTGCCATGCTCATAAGTCTCTAGTGAAGGCATGGTTCAGACCGAGTGGAGTTGGCACTCTATTTGACTTGGTGGTACTCCGCTGATTGCAATCTACTTTTTTATTTTCTTTGCAACCAAGAACGGAGATGCGCTACTGTGGTGAAGACGCCGACGGTGGAGAAGATGCTGCTAGGTGAAGCGCCACCGGCGGAGAAGATGCTGCGTAGGAAGAAGGCTACGTAGAGAAGATGCGGTTTGTGGTGTAGGCAATTTTGGAAGAGGTAGGACGCCTTGACTTGTCACGCGCGTCTCGACCTCTCTTGTATCAATGCAATATCTTCCTTGGGCCATACAATAAATGACCCAACCGCATCTTGGATGGTCTCTACATCATCGTGGGTGCTGAATGGTAGCTTCCACAAGCCAAGGCACGAATAAGCACGATGTCCACTTGCACCTTTGCGTGACCAATCGGGACAAAGTTGGTTGTGTATCACAAAGGTGCGGATAAGCCATGCCTCCGCAAGCTCGACAACCAAGCCCCCTTGCTCCAGATGTGCACTGAGCTTGCACTTGGTTGCCTCTGTGATATCATCCACGTGATATCGGCGTTGGGATTGGTGCGGACCCGACGCTATCTCGGATGCGGGCGGGCTCGGGTTGTCATCCGACCCGCTTTGTAACGCCTTTTCGCCTCCTTCTCTTCCCACGCCTTAAAAACTCTTGTTGGGCCGCTTGTCTTATTGTATCGCCCATGGTCCTCTTATATCTTTGACGCGATTTGTATTGGTCTTGATATTCCGAACCCATGCTTGAAGCCCACTCGATTCGACGCCACGAAAAGCGACACTGGTGTTCTTGGTTCCCAACGCCGTCGTTAGGTCGTCGTTCTCCCCGTCTCGCACGAAGATACCTCCGCTTACTCGTGCGAGATCTTTAGCAACTTGGCGAAACTTCCAGACCGCAGGTCCACCGTGCTTTTTGCGACCCTTCTTCTTTGTTGGGTTGGCGAGCTAGGACCCAATTTCGCCTCACTCGCCACAAACTCGCCAATGGGTTCTCTATCCCAAAGACGGGCTTCTCTTCTTCTTTACTCCTCCACTCAACAATCTTAGGGGCATACCCACCGTGCCCAGCGATGGGGGTATTTTGTTCTTCTTCGCGAGGGCATCCGACACCTCGCCAATACTATGGCTTCGCCAGGTTTTCACGACAAACTCCGCCCATTCACCCACGATGATTTTTCCATATTTCGAATGGTGCCCGCTCCGCCTTCACAAAGTACTTGTTCACTCATACCTCTAGTTCCTAAGCTCTTCCCCATCACGCCCAAGGCATTCTTCTTAGCGATGGCCTCATACTGGGGAACCTTATGATTTCTGCAGCTCGGTCCACAGTGTGCCTTTGTCACGCCGGCCACCTTTGTCCGCTTATCAATCGTGATGGAGACATTGTCCTGACAAGACAAATGATCTATTTCGAACTTGGATAGTGCCTCACGAGGTGCTAGGGGCTCTCCTAAAGGACCGACTCCGTGATATACCAAGTCCTCGCGCAGAATTTGTTCCTACTTCGCCTCTGCTGCTTATGCGAGGTCGTGGTTGTTGTAGCAGAGGAATCCACGGAACATGCCCGAGGTATCTTCAATTACCTCTTGAACTGCAGCTAGTCGGCGTGATCGCTTTTCCGCCTCTTCATAGAAATAAACACGAGGAATAAGCAAACATAAGGAAATGCAATTATGTCACGCCAAGCTACAAATAAAACAAGCTCACTCTTCTTAATACCTCTTCATTGGGATCATAGTGAGTCGATTTCCCCACGCCGCAGCTCGTCGTGGGCATGGAACTGGCTAGGGCTCTTGTACGATGACGAGGAACCATCGCCGCCAAGGACAACGATGGGCTCGGTGTTCTTTCCACCGCGTGGTGCATCATCCTTCTCGCCAAGTCTTGTCGCCTTCCGCATCGCCCTCCTCTTCTTGCAAACAATTACAGATATCACCGAAGCTCGCAAGCGTGCTCCTCTTACGCCTTCTTGTCGAAAGCAATTCTTTATCTCCCATCTTACTACAAAATGTAAGGTTTAATCCTCAATGGTTTGATGAGTTTGGGAGTTGGCTTGAGTATAGCGAATCCAAAGATAGAGCATAACGCTTTTGTTGTTTCTTATTTAGGACCGCAACAAGAAGGAAGCCGGGTATGATGCATTTGTTATAAATGGTTGGAATAGCTGCAATAAAAAGCTAAACTAAAAGAGCATGTAGGAGGTGTCAATAGTGTTCACAACAATGCATTAAAATATTGCAATCGATTTGTTAAAAAGAGACCAAAGACATTGATGTTGCTATCCACACACAGAGTGAAGTCGCTTAAGATTGCTTATTTCGCCAACTAAGGGCATCGCTTGATGTTGCTCGTCTGTTATTAAAACAAGGATTACCTTTTAGAGGACATGATGAGTCAAAGGAGTCCTATAACAAAGGTAACTTCTTAGAAATTCATGGGTGGAAATATAGCAAAGATAAAAATGCCGCTGGGAATAGTCTTATGATATCTCCTCCTATTTAGAAGGAAATTGCTCATTGTTTTGCAAAGGAAATATTGCAGTCAATTCTACAGGAAATTGGACATGATGTATTTTGTTTGCTAGTTGATGAGTCCAGGGATGTCTCAGGTAAAGAGCAAATGGCGCTTGTTCTCATGATATGTTGATAGTTGTGGAATTGTGAAAGAGAGATTTGTTGGTCTAGTTCATGTAAAAGAGACCACTTCTTCCTATCTCAAGTCTTCTATTGACTCGCTATTTGCGAATATAAGTTGCTTGAAGCAAGTTAGGGGCCAAGGTTATGATAGCGCTAAGCAATATGCGAGGTGAGTTTAATGGCTTGAAATCATTGATTATGAGAGAAAATAGTACAAAGATACTATGTCCATTGTTTTGCTCATCAACTTCAGCTAGTGATTGTGGTCATGTAAGAAAGCATAAAGGAATCATTCTAGGTGAAGTATATGCCTTTGTGAGAAATATGACATCCCTAAGTTAGAAATGGAAGAAACCTACATTAATCCAAAGAAGCAACGACAAAGAATTGGAATTACCAATAAGCATCATTATGAAGTGGATTGTTTCAATGATGTTTTTGATTGGCTATGCCAAGAGCTTGACAGTCGTTTCAATGAGACCACATCCAATTTGCTTGTTTGGTCAGCTTCTTTAAGTCCAAGAGACTCATTTCATGATTTCAACTTGGATAATCTGATGAGCTTAGCTAAACTCTATCCAAATGATTTTAATTCTTTGGAATTGAGAGATCTTAACCATAATTTATGTCTCTACATTGCCGATGTGCGAGCAGATGATAGATTCTCCAACATACAAACTATTTGTCAGGTTTCTCAAAAAATGGTGGAGACAAAGAAACATATATGCTATCCTTTGGTTTATCGACTTTTGAAACTAGTATTGGTATTGCCTGTCACCACAGCTAATGTTGAGAGATGCTTTTCAGCCATGAGAATAGTAAAAACATATTTTTGCGTAATCGCATAGGCGATGAGTTCATGAGTGATAGTCTCATTTGTTATGTGGAGAAAGAAGAACTGAAGAAAGTCACCGATGATGCTGGCGTTAATCGCTTTTATGAATTTGAAAGAACGCAAATACTAAAATGTAATGTATCTATTTTATTTGATTACTCTATCTTTTTGTTCATAACTTTAATTCATATTGCTCCTTTAACTTTTTCCGTGCTATTGAAATTGGATGATATATTTTAGTATTTACCAATGTCCGCCATCTTTTGCTCTAGTTCCGCCCATCGTTACAAGATCAATTCGGATCGGCTCTTGATCGCTTACAACATGCGTTCAAAAACTATCCGTAGAGTATTCATACGTCCATCCAAACCGACTTCACAAACTTTGGTAACTCCAACTTCAACTTCGATTTTATTAATAACTACTTTTGATATCTCAAAAGAATTGCTCTATGTTCAAGTAAAGACTATACTCTATCAATCACCATCTACTTTAGACATATCTTCCAAACTTTTTTCGCAAAGATAACAAGATATAAGGGTGGTCGGATGCACTTGTTTTGCTAGGCCGAGCGAGGCAGGCGGGCGGCGGCAGGGAATTGGGGCTTCAACAATTGACGACCCGGCGGAAAGTTCGCTTGAGGAGCGAGGTCATGGAGAGGTCACCGAGCGAGGCGACGTGGGACGAGGGGCGACGGCGGCGCGGACGGTAGTCGAGGCGCGAGCCATGCGGAGAGGTCACCGAGCGCCTGAACGGTTGTTTGAGGCGCGAGCCCGAGGATGTCACCGAGGGCGGCGGCGTGGAGGTGTCGACGGGAAATTTGGCTTTTGCGCTTTGGATCAAGCGAGCAATTCGATCTCCGCCTAGAGATTTTAGGGGTTAGAATTTCCACAAAGCGGTGCACAAGATTTCACAGCGTGTTCCGACGATTTCTACAAAGCGGCGTCAGATATCAAAGCGAGGCGATTGCATAGACCGGATGGTCCGGCCCATAGTTTGGGGAGAGATTTGGTTATTTGCCACTTTAAACATGTGGCTTCGCAAAATTGCCATCGACCTACATTTCATTGACTCATACGGTCCCATATTTCATTAGCTCAAGTGGCATCATATCCAAAAGGTCAAATCTTTAAGTGGCAAATGGACAAAAAGCCTTCAAATGCAACCTCTCCCAAGAGTACAAAGCGAAGATCCCCTGTTTAGTCAAATCTTTATGGCAATGGACAAAAAGCCTTCAAAATCGACCTCTCTCCAAGAGTACAAAGAGGATGATCTGTCCGAGGGCCCTGTTAGTGCGGCGGAGACAACTCCCGAGACCCCCAAGCCCATGACCCATAGCTCGCTTCCTCACGACATCACCGCTAGCCCATCGGTCCGATGGTGACGAGAGTAGACCATTTCAATATCATGACCTCCACGAGCTCCCGCGGCGACTCATGCAGAGCGCGAGGTCGATCCAGCTCGGCCCGATCTTTGGGCATTCCTACCGAGAACGCATTTTACACGTAGTGCCGAGTTGATTTTAGTGGTGTTAGCTCTTGTCGGATCTTCATGTAAGGATTAGTTATTCAATGTTGCGCCACGCGTAGTTGTTCCTTTCGGTGTAATCGATAGATAGCGACTTTATTCTCTGTGATCGTAGCAATCGCAGCAGAAAGTGATTGGCCGAGACCAAAGCTCTACACCGTTGTCTTGCTAGGTGCTCTCCTCAAGCACGGAGCCGACATACGCACCGGATGATCCGACCAAGGTTAGGATAACGAACCGGATCATCCCCTATGCGTACAACTTTCGCCATGGGCTACAACGGAACTACAAATCAGGATGATCCGGTAGATGTGTAAATATATGTATACCGGACCATCCTACCGCAAAAAGCTTTCGCATGCTGATTGTCATGAAACAAGACAAAGTTAAATAAAATTGTCATGAAATGCATCGCTCCAATCTAGGCTAACACAAATAAATCGAAATACGACATATCAAGCAAATTAGAGTGCATAACAACCGAAAAGACAAGTGGCGATTACAAAGAACTACTCGTCCGTGCTTGGACTAGTACCAAAAAGATCGGAGCGAGTCGAGTCTTCCCTACTACCTCGCGCCAACACCGCCGGTGTCGCTCGCCGAGGTTCTCCTCCGGGACTTTGTAGCTTTAGTCTCCTCATGAGGGGCCTGTGAACTGTTGGTGAAGAAGGGGCCGAGCAATCACTTGGTCGCCAAGCAAGGGGTCTCGATGGGCCCTGCTCGTGCCGCATTTGTCAGTTCGGAGGTCGATCCACAACACCGTGATCATCAATATTCTCTGTGATTTGAGTAATCATAGCAATGTGTGTTGAGTCCGGAGACCGATGTTCGTACATGTTGGCGCGTTGTTATCCTCATCAGGCCTCGGGGCTGTAGGTGAACTCACAGAGCACGCCGAGGCAATGACCGGATCGTCGCCAACTTGAGGAGTCGGCACCGCTTCGATAGGTGCGGAACTCAACGATACTACACTCGAGCAGCCATCTCGCTACCATGTCAAGATGCACGGACGATGTTGGCCTCGGCCGAGCACGGGCAGCATGGTCGATGTGGGTGCATCCGCTAAAGTAGGTGGAGTAGTGGACAACGGAGCGATGCCTTATCATCGGCCGGTCCGAGAACATCCTCACAAGACCGTAGGAGGTGGTGGGAACGTGGACACGGAGTGGGCAGAAGCCCCAATGTAGCAAGTGGGGCAGCAATGCCAGAGCGGAGGTGGAATCGAGCCGGTACCGAGGTCATGCAAGACCAATCAGCATTGTACAACCGACCAAAGCAACTGAGAAGAAAGTGAACATCCGAGCCATTTGCATCCGACCGTACCAAAGCCGCCGGGTCGTCACGATGCAACCTCATCTCTCTAGTAATTGGGTCTGTGTCTCCATTTGTTGGGCAATTGAAGCCGCCGAGACTTCGCAACTCAACAATCGGCAAGTACGTGAGTAAGCTCGGGGCCGAGAAACAAGACGGAGTCACCGGTACACGCCGAGGCTGGCCGACGGTGCAGCCGAGTCATCTCGGTCCTCGTGTACTGAGCTGATCCACCGCCTCATGGTCGTGGGCTCAGATCACCGAAAGTACTCGTGGTCTTCCTCCTCATCATCGCCGCCATCCCAGCCAATATCAATGATCCGCGCCAACCCAAAGATGCTCCTCACTCGCTAGTGCTGGTCCTCCCTTGAGCGGACTCTCTCGCCTCGTATCCGCCTCGAGCCCTCCTCATGGAATGTTGTCCTCAAGGCTCTGCTGCCAAGAGATGGAGGCATGTATCGACGAAGACTTAACTCGCTTCTTCCGTGTACTCTCACGATGCTCGCTCGAGCGAAGGTACTGATATGTAAGAAATTATATGTGCAAATGGTTGTTGTCCGCCAAACTCATAGCATCTGCAATAGCATCTTCAATCTCACAGATGATAAAGTCGAGAATGTCGAATGGCTCGTGAGATAGGATCGAATAAAGTAGCCATCGCCGCAAACTAGTGATCGTCTCGGCATTCCCAATCCTCAAGCAAATGACTTCTCAAAGCCATGTGAACCGCTTTGCCTCAGAGTGAGACGGTTCGATGGCGGCGATCCAACGGGAACGGCCACCGAACAGCAATCGACCGTCATCTGTCGGAAACACCTCCGCCTTAGCACGACGAGGCAAGCAGTCTTTGTCTCACAGACACCACCGATGCAAAGTTCGGGCTCCTCCTCAAAACCAAACAACTCAAGCAAAGTGGACTCAGACACCCTCCGGGGTTTTCCGTCGTGCATGAATTGAATGTATCCGTGTTCGGGTCGATCCAAATCAGAGCATAGAAGTCTCGACCCACTTTTCCACTACCGTGGTTTAACTCGTCAACACCGTAAGACCTTGAAATGGTCGAAGTGTCTCTGAACGCCCACCCCACCCGCTGCCCTCTGCAAAGAGGCGGTTGAGCGCCCTGCATGCTCAATCGACCCCGAGCTCTTCAGACGTAACAAAGAAGCTCATGAAGAACCGCCCGTAACCTCCTATGAACTCCAAATTCTTCCGCTTATGGAAACCAGACATTGACATTAGAGAAACGAAGGGTCTTTACCCTCCGTGATGAGAGGTTCTCAAGGTCTCTAAGTCTTATCTCGTGGTCGATGTGGCACATGGTACTCCTCGCCCTCTTCCTTTTCATCGCCAATCTCCTCCTCATGCGTAACTATGTTGGGACGAGCACGCACCGCCTAGCAATGTGCTCGAAGATGTCGAACCACCACGAAAAAGACGCTGGCTAGAACGACGAGGAGGTGCCGCACCACCCTCTGTGAATTGAGTGCCCTCCTCTCTCGACCCCTCCTGCCGACTCAGTGTGTCTCTAATCTGCAATTGGCGGCCACGCAAGATGCCTCGAGCCAAGTTCAGATCTGCAGCCATCTCATTTCACTATGTCGCTTATTCAGAACTTGGACTTCTTAGCCTTCTCAACTCGCACAACAACTTCTTTTCCTTCCTTTTTCCTACCATCCGCAAGTTGCACCTGCTGAATGTCAAGAACTTGCATCGTATTCATATGCATTTGAATGGAGTCCAAAGAAACCAGAGGGATGTGGATCTCACCGCTACAAAGTGAAGGAGAGTAGTTCGCCACCGAGGGCTCGGATTTGTCGACGCCGACAAAACGGTGGCGCGAATCGGCGGCAGGTGGCGCCGAGGCGGTGGAGGATTGAGTACGGCGCCGCAAGGCACGTAAACGGGTCAGGCGCAAGGCGGCATGGAGGCGTGGAGAGGAGTAGTTAGGTGCGGTCGATATATGTGGTCCACAGCGGTTCCTCTGAATGTCGGCGCGGTTTTTAGCTAGATAAGATAAGGTTAAGATCAACATACCGATGATCCGTTATCGAAACATCATCTCGACCGGATCGATGCCTCTGCTCGACTTCGGTGGCGGGATGGTCCGCCACCGATGAAAAAAGGCATCGGATCATCTTGTGTAGCGGTGTGCTAGCACCTAGCAATACAATAGCAAAGGAGCGCGACAATACGTAATACCGGACGATCCGTATAGGAAAAGATAAAGACGCCTCGAATGCGCATTTACGGAGGCCTCGGTTAAGATTCACATAACGGACGCCCGCTAAGTCGAGAAAAACTGCATCGGATTATTGTCCGGACGAATAGTGCTTGGCTTCCTCGGGCCTCTGTTATTTCAATTTACGTGATGATCCGCCTAATAGCTAATTACCTCATCAGACTATCTTGCACTTTCACGCAATGCTTTTACTCAAATCCAATAAAAATATAAGTTCTATTACATATTAAGTTTTTACACAACGTGTCCCTATTTGCCTTTAACAACTTTTTCCGACGCAATCATCACGCATATATGGCATCATTGAAATATCGAGGGTTTCTTCTACAAGTTTGATCCTCTCCGGATCTCCGAAAGGCGGTAGGTCGTCGAACTGATTGTATTCTGCTTCGTCGTGCACATTGTCAACTCCAACGATCCTTTGTTTTCCGGGAACAACTATGTTCCTTTTCTTATTATCGGGTCAGCTATGTAGAAAACTTATGAGACTTCAGAAGCTAGTATCCAGGGGTCAGTTTTGTGTCCAAGATTGTTGAGGTCGATAGCCAGAACCCATAGTTGTCCACCTCCACACCATTAGGATGTTTGACCCATTCTTGCAAAATAAATACGGGATCTCGCATATCCCTTCCATAGTCGAAGTTCCCAAATTTCTTCAATGATTCCATAGTAGGTGTTCTTCTCCTCGTCGCATCTATGGCTTCTACCCGAACACCTTTGCTTTTGGGCCATCGCCTTCTTATCCTTTTGAATGGTATAAAACGTGTACCCATTGATGTCATACGCTAGCCATGATGTTACCAGACTTGATGGGCCATGAGCCAACATTTTCAATGTTTCGCTTTCTTCGTCCTCACTATCCGGTATGTTTTGGTTCTTGAACCATGTGGTAAACATGCGCTTATTCTCTTCGTGATCCAATCAACTTGGCGCCCCGGATTTTCTTTCAAACTCTTCCAGGTGTTGCTCCACATACGGCTCCACTATCTTTAGTTGTTGCAAGACGGTGAAATGTGCTTGATCCATATTCTTGTACTCATGGTCGATGAATCTTTTCTTTCCCTTAGTCCCTTGACCAGTCAACCTCCCCTCATGTCGAGGGACAGGCACACCAATCGGCCTTTCCGTGGGCATGAAGTAATCCGTGCAACACTCAATGACTTCCTCAGTATTGTAGCCCTCAATAATGGAACCCTCTGGGTAAGCACGATTCCATTGTAAGCTCTTAAGCAAGCCCATCCACCTCTCAAATGGAAACATCCAAAGGTAAGAATATCGTCCCAAGACCTTTACCTCCTCGACAAGGTGAACCAAGAGGTGCGGCATGATATCGAAAAAGGATGGAGGAAGCACATCTCAAGTTGGTTTATAGTCTCCACTATGTAGTTCTCGCAGATAGCTCAAATTGCTCATCATCGACACCTTCTGAAATCGCATTGCGTAAATGACACATATAGTGTGATGGCCACCTTTAAAAATGTTGAGTTGATACCCTTGATTGTAATTGGGAGCATTTGTGTCATCATGACGTGGCAGTCGTGAGACTTCATACCACTTATCTTTAAATCTTTCATCAATACTAGGTTTTTGATGTTGGATGAATAACCAGACGGGACTCTGACCCCACGTAAGCACTTGCACACTGATCTTTTCTCCTCAGCTGTCAGAAAGGACTCTGACCCCACGTAATACTTTCCATGTGTTCTTTCTTGAGGGTGTAGTTCTTTTCTAATTTTAAGTACTACTAAGTCTTTACGAGCTTTAAGACCATCCTTTGTCTTGTACTGAATGTCCAACAAGAGACCTAGCACGCTTTCACAGACATTCTTTATGACATGCATGGCATCGATGCTATGGCTAATTTCCAAGTCCTTCCAAAGAGGGCAAATACTTGTAGAAAATTGACATCTTTTGAACAGACAACAGACGGAGGAACCTCCTCATCGGTATTCTTCCTCTTTCGACCCTCTTTGGCCCTCGCACCGGCTTCTTCCCGAAAACCACCTTGATGTTATGGACCATTTCAAACACTTTTTTCCCGCTATGGCGCTTTGGAGCCACACCTTCCTCAACCGTATTGTCAAAATACTTGCCCATCTTGCGGTATTTGTGAGCTTTCAATAAGAAACGGCGGTGCCGCATGTACACTAACTTCTGTGAACATGGAAGGAACGTCGACACAGTTTCATCCATGCATACTACACAAGCTGTCTTCCCTTTAATCTGACCCGATAGGGCTAGCAGGGCGGGGTAATCACTGATGGTAACAAAAATAATGGCTTTTAGTGTGAAGTACTGTTGTTGGAACTGATCCCACACCTGAACCCCATCGTGCCACAACATGGCCATATCTTCCATCAGTGGTTCGAGAAACACATCAATATCTACTCCAGGCTGTCTCGGACCTTGGATAAGAATGGACAACATTAGGTACCTTCTCTTCATACATAGCCATGGAGGAAGGTTGTAGATGGACAGGTGTGGGGAACCGTCCCCGGGTAATGCCTCATCCTCACCTGCAGCAAGTGGACAATCCGATTGAGTACAAAGAGTGTACTCGCACAATAATATACATTTCATGCTGATCTCTAGCTACATGTGGTTGCTACATCAAGGAAGGCATAATGGTAATTTCAGCATAAGGCAATATTTGAGATAAATCATAAGCAAGTATAGATTGCAAGATTTGCATTTAGTAAACATTTGCAAAGTCTAGTACATAATATAACATCATCATAATCACATTCATATCATGCCTTCAAGCATTCTCCGAACCATGAGTTCCATCGCTCATGTTCAATTACACACACACAAGTACTCCAATACTTATGTCTATTTTCCCACTCCCACATCCCATTCTTACCAAGTCCTTAATACTCGCCAAAGGATCGACAAATCGAGAGATCGCCCCAACCATGGACGCGCTATTCAATAGTTTAAACTCGCAGAGGTACGACTTTACCCACACGACACGCCACACTCAGAAGCCAAGCTATTAACACACTTCCATTGATGTGTCGGCCGAGGTGAACGTGACAAACCATTTTCCAAGATGCATGGTAGTGTATCTAAACCATCCGGATGATCGTGGACCTCGATCCCGCGTGCCCAAAGGTTCGGTGTGTGTGGATCAAGGAGTACACCGCTGTTGGACATCCCCAACTCAACAAAGTCGAGGGACTCGAGGATATTCCTTGGCGCTCCACCAAGCCCAAGGAACTCCCATGACATTCCTTGACACTCTACAAAGCTCAAGGAATTCGAGTGCACATGGTTTACATACCCTAGTCATACACAAGTACTTGGTTACGCCGGTCCCATAAACGCGGTGGTTCGCACGATAGTTACTCAAAAAGACGCTACCAAGATTTGATCCTTAGGGTCCTTAACCAATATCTTTACTCATTAAACAACATTTAAAAACATCATCATCACAATAATAAATCTTGATCATTGCATCGATGGACTAAGTCCATCTATCGCGTTTCTAACGTTGTTCTAAGCATGGCTAGCAATTGCATTTAACCCATATATAATAATAAACCAACCACGAGGGCTTACAATGGAACATGGAAAGAATATGATAAGGGATGGCATCACAAGGTGGTAATAGCTACTTAATTTCTACCCAAACATAATTGTAATTGAAAGTAAGCATGCATTCGTAAAATAATTCAAGATGTAATTGTCAAAATAGTAGGAGCAATCGTGGTCAAGGAATAAAGTAGTGCCTTGCTGCTCGTTCTTGATTTCAAGGCGAGTCGCATTTCGGGTGCCTTCCAAACGCCAACACCTAACGAGAAAATCCAAATCCATAAACACCAAATCAAGAATTCAAATGATGCACATGATTAAAAGATGCATGAAATGCTCATGATGTGTAGTACTAGTCATAATATGAAAGTACTAATTGAGTTTTTATGCTAAAAGTTCAAGTCTTAAAGCTTTTATTGAATTATGTTCGAGTATCCGAGTTTCACTTCTGACTATCCGAGCGGACCTCTCGGTCTGAATTGAAATTATGTTGGACTATCCAAGTTTCATTCGGAATGTCCGAATGGTTCGGACTATCCGAGTGTCATTGATCGTCCAACTGACCTCTCGGTATGAAGTTGAAATTCCTTTCGATCGTCCAAATATGATTCGAGTATCCGAAGGTAGGTTCGAGTATCCGAGTGGTACCTCGGAATGTCCGAAAGCAGACCTTCTCGGCTAGCCAATGCAGCCGCAAGCTAACTCCTAGTCGGACTATCCGAACTTCATTCGAGTATCCAAGGTGTTCGAATGTCCGAGTAAAATCTCGGACCGTCCGAGCTGGCGCTTCGCTTCGTAACAACCGGTTTGTCTATTATCCTCTACACTTCCAAGTAATGAGCTAGGGTTTCACGGGATGGACTAGGGCTCTAATGGAATGGACTAAGGTAGAAACTTACCACTACAAGGTTGCCTTTGCACAAGGTGGATGTTGGTTTCAAGTAGTGGATGATGAAAACGTCGCAATGCCGGTTCTTCACGGTTCACCTCCTCCTAGCTCACGAGACGGCAATGCCTTCCTTTGCTCGTGCTTGCAACGACCACTAGCCCTCCTCCTCGAACTTCTTTGCATAAACCCGATCCAATCAAGGGGTGAAGATGGATTCCATGGGGAAAATAGCAATGAGTTACAAGAGCAGAAATTTCAGAACAAGGAGGAATGAAAATCGATTGCCACTCACCCAAAACTTAGTGCTTCAAGAATCCATTTGGATGGATGTGAAGCTCTTGACCTTGGCTACAAGATGGTATAGCATGCACAAACCAAAACTCAAGTTTGAGGGGATTTGTGGGGAAAATGGCAAGAGGTGAGGAAGAACACTCTTGCTGTTTTCTGGGTTGGGGCTGTGCAAATGAGCAGAAAAAGGGAGGAGAAACCAAGGTTTAGGCCTTATATAGGCTGCCCACTCGTGCCTTACATGTGGGGCTAGGTCCCACATGTCATAGAGTAGGTAAAAGGGTGGGTATGGGTGGTTTGAGTGAGAAAAGTCATGGAAGGGATGTGCAGTCCACAATTTTCTATGCAACGGTAGGTCCCATGTGTCATTGACTTGTCATGTACATAGGTAGGGGTGAGTAATGTAGCAACTAGTAGGGTAGGTATGTGCAGCCTTCACTCCTCTCTCTTGTTCATATGGCCCACATGTCAATGACTAAGGCAAAATAACATGTGTGCAGTTTGAAAAATGATGTTCGTGGTTTTGCAACTCCCTCTTTATGTAAGATGACCGTCCTAACACTCGTATGATTATAATTAAGGAGGATGCAGCGAGATTATGGAAGATGTTAGCGCGACAAGCCTCACTTACGGATTAATGAAAATTGGGCTGTTACAAGCCTCTCCCCTTAAAAGAATCTCGCCCTCGAGATTACACCGCTTCATTGAAGAGGTAGGGTATTCGCTCAAGATGATCCTCACGCCCCATGTGGCTTCATCAGGTGTGATTACTCCATTGAACCTTAAAGAATTTGATGGTGTGGTTTCGAGTAACACGCCCTCTCGCCGAGAATGCAAATGGGATGCTCCTTGTAAGATAGATCGGGTTGTAATTCGAGAGTGTCCAATTCCGTGGCCGGTTGGGACACGAAGGCATTTCTTCAATTGAGAGACATGAAAACATCGTGCACATCGGCTAATGAAGAGGGAAGCTCCAATTGATATGCCATTGCTCCTCGCCTTGCTATAATCTGAAAGGTCCGATATAACGAGGGGCTAGCTTTCCTTCACTTGAAACCGATTTAACAACTTTCATTGAGAGACCTTGAGATAGACGTGATCACCAATTTCAAATTTAAGTTCACGGCGGCGGCGATCAACAGAGCTTTTTGACGAGATCAAGGCGACGCAACTGTTCGCATGAATAAATCGAACTTGCTCCTCCGCTTGGCGACTAGTTCGGGACCAAAGAGGGTCTCTCTCCGCACTCGCACTCAGCTTAAGTGGAGTTCGCAAGATCTTCCATAGAGTGCTTCAATGGACTCATTTGGAGACTAGCTTGATAGTTGTTGTTGTAGGAGAACTCCATGAAAGGTAAGCATTTCTCCCAATTCTTGCCGTAAGTAAGGGCACAAGCCCTAAGCATATCCTCAAGGATTTGGTTCACCCGTTCAGCTTGTCCATCCGTCTGAGGATGATATGCGGTGCTAAAAGAGAGTTGGGTACCCATGGCCTTGTGGAGGCATTGCCAAAAATGCGAGGTAAACTGGGTACCCCGATCCGAGACAATCCTTTTGGGAACACCATGAAGAGACACAATTCGAGAAAGATATAATTCAGCTAACTTGCTCATCAGTATCCGCTGCCTTGACAGAAGGAAATGAGCGATTTTAGATTAGTCGGTCAACGATTACCCATATAGAATCAAAACCTTTTTATGCCTTGGGCAACCCGGTGATGAAATCCATACTAATCTCTTCCCACTTCCACATAGGAATGGGTAGTGGTTGAAGTGCTCTGCTGCACGCAAATGGTCGGCTTTCACCGGCCGACATACGCCGTGACTCGGCGACATACCGCAATTTCTCGTTTCATCCGGGTCCACCAAAGTCTTGGCTTAAGATCTTGGTACATTTTCGACTCCGGGATGAATGGAGAATGAGGAATTATGAGCTTCATCAAGAATTAGTGCCCTCAATTCCTTACAATTTGGCACCACTAGCCGCTTGCGAACCACAAGACACCTTGCGAGTCCTCGGTGAAGCAATTGGCCTTGCCTTGCTTGATGCGGGCTCGGATGAGTGCTATGCCCTTGTCTGTCCTTTGAGCCTCTTTGATTTGGTCCAATAGGTTAGATTTAACTTCCATGACAGCAAGGAATCCCTCCTTAACCACTTCTAGGTTGAGCTTTCGAAACTCGACGCACATGGCATCCGATTCCGGTTCCACTAAAAGGCGATTGCATTGGGATTTTCGGCTCAGAGCATCGGCAACAATATTGGCCTTTCCAGGATGATAATGGAGTCCCATATCATAATCTTTGATCAATTCAAGCCACCTTCTTTGCCTCAAGTTCAAATCGGCTTGAGTAAAGATATACTTCAGCTCTTATGATCGGTGTAGATTTCATAACGACACCGATGAGGTAATGTCTCCAGATTTTAGAGCATGTACCATCTTTGTCGACTCTAAATCGTGGGTGGGATAATTCATCTCATGAGGTCTCAATTGCCTTGATGCATACGCCACAACTCGGCCTTCTTGCATAAGTACACAACCCAAATTTCGAGGCGGATGCATCGCAATATATGTCGAAGCCCTTGTGAATATCCCGAGAACTAAGGCGGTGCAATGGTCAGTTTAACCTTCAACAATTGGAAACTTGCCTCACATTCTCGCTGACCATACGAACTTGTTCTCCTTCTTCAAAAGTTCGGTCAGTGGCTTCGCGATTTTGGAGAAGTTCTCCACGAATCGGCGGTAATAACCCGCGAACCCGAGAAAACTTCGAACATCCGTGATGTTCTTAGGCTGCCCCAGTCGAGTACAGTCTGTATCTTGCCGGGGTCAACCGCAACTCCGCCTTCCGAGATCACATGGCCTAAGAAGGCAACCTCTTTAGCCAAAATTCGACTTGCTGAATTTTGCGAAGCCGATGCTCTCGTAGCTTTTCCATGACCGCCCAAGGTGTACTTCATGCCCTTCGACTTGGAGTAAATAAGAATATCATCGATGAAGATGACAACGAACTTGTCGAGGTATTCCATGAAAACTGAATTCATAAGGTTCATGAAGTAGGCCGGTGCATTGGTCAAACCGAAAGACATGACAGTATACTCATATAAACCATAACGAGTGGAGAATGCTGTTTTTGGAATGTCTTCCGATCTAATCTTGATTTGATGGTAGCCTAACCTCAAGTCAACCTTGGAGAAAACACGGGCTCCGGTCATTTGGTCGAACAAATCATCGATCCGCGGAAGTGGATACTTGTTCTTGACCGTGACCTCATTTAATGAACGGTAATCAACACACATCCGCAAGCTATCATCTTTCTTCTTCACAAATATCGCCGGGCATCCCCAAGGTGAGGAGCTCTGCCGAATGAAACCCTTCTCTTGCAGCTCCGTAAGTTGTTTCTTTAATTCGATCAACTCATTTGGAGGCATACGGTAAGGTCGCTTTGATATCGGGCCGTTCCGTAGAAGCTCAATGACTAACTCAACCTCCTGGCCGGTGGCATCCTCAAGAATTCCTCAGGAAATACATCCCGTAATCACGCACCACCGAATGCTACTAATTCCAAGGAATGGCTCACCCTTCAAGGCATAGAGGTGAGCATAATCTGAATTTGATGCAAACACAACTTGTTTGCCGCTATGCTAGTAAGTGAAATAGATCTGCTTGCACAATTGATGCATCCTTGGTGTTTGGACAGCCAATCCATCCCAAGAATAACTTCAATCCTTCCGCCTTAATCATGATCAAATCAGCTAGGAACTCTACCCCATTAATTTCAATTTCTACTTCCTAAGAGCTCGACGGTCCTTAATTCCGATCCCGAGGTTTTAATGAGAAGTGGTGGATGCATAAGTTGTATAGGAACTCATGATGCATGGCAAACTTCTTTGATGAATGAATGAGATTCTCCGGAATCGAATAATATATCCGGACAGCAAGTCATTCAAATTTACACTCTACATGTGTGCAGCAAGAAAACATGCACCAAATCCAAAAGACATCAAAATGAGAAAGCTCTTAAGCCACAACATCACCCATGAAAGCAAATAACAAGATTCCGATACATCAACACAAGTTCACAACCCGTAGGTCAAGAGCGACAACTAAGGGTGACTAAAACCAATAGCCCAAAACTCATCTCATTATGTTGAAAGGATAAGAAGAGTTAGAAACTTGTTCACACAATCAAATGAACATAAGGGTGAGATATAGAACTAATAGGGGTAAGAAATAAAGGAATCACACAATGTTATCAGTTCTGAAATTATTTGATAGCAAAATAATTTTTGACTCAAAACATCTTCTAACTAGTCGTAGCATGGCCGTTCTAACCTACAACAAGATGGCTCGATACCAAGCTTTGTGGGGAACCGTCCCGGGTAATGCCTCATCCTCACCGCAGCAAGTGGATAACTGATTGAGTACAAAGAGTGTACTCGCACAATAATATACATTTCATGCTGATCTCTAGCTACATGTGGTTGCTACATCAAGGAAGGCATAATGGTAATTTCAGCATAAGGCAATATTTGAGATAAATCATAAGCAAGTATAGATTGCAAGATTTGCATTTAGTAAACATTTGCAAAGTCTAGTACATAATATAACATCATCATAATCACATTCATATCATGCCTTCAAGCATTCTCCGAACCATGAGTTCCATCGCTCATGTTCAATTAATTCATATCATGCCTTCAAGCATTCTCCAACCATGAGTTCCATCGCTCATGTTCAATTACACACACAAGTACTCCAATACTTGTGTCTATTTTCCCACTCCCACATCCCATTCTTACCAAGTCCTTAATACTCGCCAAAGGATCGACAAATCGAGAGATCGCCCCAACCATGGACGCGCTATTCAATAGTTTAAACTCGCAGAGGTACGACTTTACCCACACGACACGTCACACTCGTAAGCCAAGCTATTAACACACTTCCTTTGATGTGTCGGCCGAGGTGAACGTGACAAACCATTTTCCAAAGATGCATGGTAGTGTATCTAAACCATCCGGATGATTGTGACCTCGATCCCGCGTGCCCAAAGGTTCTCGTGTGTGTGGATCAAGGAGTACACCCGTTGTTGGACATCCCCAACTCAACAAAGTCGAGGACTCAAGATATTCCTTGGCGCTCCACCAAGCCCAAGGAACTCCGGCGGACATTCCTTGACACTCTACAAAGCTCAAGGAATTCCGAGTGCACATGGTTTACATACCCTAGTCATACACAAGTACTTGGTTACGCCGGTCCCATAAACGGCGTGTGGTTCGCACGATAGTTACTCAAAAGACGCCACCAGATTTGATCCTTAGGTCCTTAACCAATATCTTTACTCATTAAACAACATTTAAAAACATCATCATCACAATAATAAATCTTGATCATTGCGACCGATGGACTAAGTCCATCTATCGCGGTTTCTAACGTTGTTCTAAGCATGGCTAAGCAATTCGTACGAACCCATATATAATAATAAACCAACCACGTAGGGCGACAATGGAACATGGAAAGAATATGATAAGGGGATGGCATCACAAGGTGGTAATAGCTACGAATTTCTACCCAAACATAATTGTAATTGAAAGTAAGCATGCATTCGGTAAAATAATTCAAGATGTAATTGTCAAAATAGTAGGAGCAATCGTGGTCAAGGAATAAAGTAGTGCCTTGCTGCTCGTTCTTGATTTGAAGGCGTGAGTCGTACTCGGGGTGCCTTCCAAACGCCAACACCTAACGAGAAAATCCAAATCCATAAACACCAAATCAAGAATTCAAATGATGCACATGATTAAAAGATGCATGAAATGCTCATGATGTGTAGTACTAGTCATAATATGAAAGTACTAATTGAGTTTTTATGCTAAAAGTTCAAGTCTTAAAGCTTTTATTGAATTATGTTCGAGTATCCGAGTTTCACCGGACTATCCGAGCGGACCTCTCGGTCTGAATTGAAATTATGTTCGGACTATCCGAAGTTTCATTCTGAATGTCCGAATGGTTCGACTATCCGAGTGTCATTCGGATTGTCCGAATCGACCTCTCGGTATGAAGTTGAAATTCCTTTGATTTGTCCGAAATATGATTCGGAGTATCCGAAGGTAGGTTCGGAGTATCCGAGTGGTACCTCGGAATGTCCGAGCAGACCTTCTCGGTTAGCCAATGCAGCCGTCAAGCTAACTCCTAGTCGGACTATCCGGAACTTCATTCGGAGTATCCGAAGGTGTTCGGAATGTCCGAGTAAAATCTCGGACTGTCCGAGCTGAGCGTTTCTGTTTGAACAACTGGTTTGTCTATTATCCTCTACACTTCCAAGTAATGAGCTAGGGTTTCACGGGGATGGACTAGGGCTCTAATGGAATGGACTAAGGTAGAAACTTACCACTACAAGGTTGCCTTTGCACAAGGTGGATGTTGGTTTCGGCGAGTGGATGATGAAAACGTCGCAATGCCGGTTCTTCACGGTTCACCTCCTCCTAGCTCACGTAGACGGCAATGCCTTCCTTTGCTCGTGCTTGCAACAACCACTAGCCCTCCTCCTCGAACTTCTTTGCGACAAACCCGACCCGAATCAAGGGGTGAAGATGGATTCCATGGGGAAAATAGCAATGAGTTACAAGAGCAGAAATTTCAGAACAAGGAGGAATGAAAAATCGATTGCCACTCACCCAAAACTTAGTGCTTCAAGAATCCATTTGGATGGATGTGAAGCTCTTGACCTTGGCTACAAGATGGTATAGCATGCACAAACCAAAACTCAAGTTTGGAGGGGATTTGTGGGGGAGAAATGGCAAGAGGTGAGGAAGAACACTCTTGCTGTTTTCTGGGTTGGGGCTGTGCAAATGAGCAGAAAAAGGGAGGAGAAACCAAGGTTTAGGCCTTATATAGGCTGCCCACTCGTGCCTTACATGTGGGGCTAGGTCCCACATGTCATAGAGTAGGTAAAAGGGTGGGTATGGGTGGTTTGAGTGAGAAAAGTCATGGAAGGGATGTGCAGTCCACAATTTTCTATGCAACGGTAGGTCCCATGTGTCATTGACTTGTCATGTACATAGGTAGGGGTGAGTAATGTAGCAACTAGTAGGGTAGGTATGTGCAGCCTTCACTCCTCTCTCTTGTTCATATGGCCCACATGTCAATGACTAAGGCAAAATAACATGTGTGCAGTTTGAAAAATGATGTTCAGGGTTTTGCAACTCCCTCTTTTATGTAAGATGACTGTCCTAACACTCGTATGATTATAATTAAGGAGGATGCAGCGAGATTATGGAAGATGTTAGCGCGACAAGCCTCACTTACCGGATTAATGAAAATTGGGCTGTTACAACAGGACTACTGGCCAAGTGCTATGTGTGGCATTCCATTCACCGAAAGGATTCATACCATCGGTACTCGGCATGAACCTTACATTCCTGGGTTCGTTGCTGAAATCTAGATACATGCGATCAAAATTTCTCCATTGTCTACCATCTATTTGGGTGTCGAATCTTTCCATCTTTTCTGCGCTTGTCGGAATGTCAACCCATTAGTTCGAGTCCTCTCATTCGAGTACAAACGATTCAGTGACCAATAACCGCAAGTACCACATCACCAACGCAGGATTCTTTTCTTCTTGTCCGTGCTCAAGACTGTCATCTTCGTTATTACCAAGAGTACTATTCTTGTTCTTCTTATTCTTCGTAGTGCTAGGTGAAGAATCATCATCGTCGTGGGAGTCATCATTCTTCTTATACTGGCTCGCCTTTGCACACGGGCATTGATCCAAGTCCGTGTAATCTTTACGGAAGAGGATCTGATGGTTCGGACATGCATGTATCTTTTGCACATCCAATGACATCGGAGTGATAAGCTTTTCGCAAAATAAGTGCTCAAATCGGCAAGGTGGGCAATCCATTAGCCTTCGAAGTATTTACGCCAAGAGCCTCAACAGATCGGTGAAACTCTTGTCCGACCATCCATTGCTAGCCTTCAACCGTAGAAGCATCAGCACCGTATGCAACACCATAAACTCTGGAGGACAACCCTTGGATTCCTCATATAACAGATCATTCGCTGCTTTGTGTAACGCATCGACATTATCTAAACCTGTCATCTCCTTTAAAACCTGTGGTTCGGCATGGCGCAACATTTCCTCTACATCAGCGATGCGACCATTATCTAGCAAACGAGCATGCACGTGAGCTTCATCTCCCAAACCATCAGTGTCTCCTCCGGCACTTCGATCATCCACGAGATCGGGATCAACATCATCGGTTGTTTGCGATGTACGTTGCTCGCCATGGTTGGACCAACATGTGTAATCCTCTATAAAACCTCTCATGATCGGTGTGTTGTGATTACACTTAAATCTCCCCACCCTACATTGTTCTTCGGTCTTTGCATGGACAAAGTATTTCCGCTTCCTTCTTACAAAGCGTCTTCCGAGCGGCTTTAATAAAAGTTTCGAGCTCTTTGAGGAATACACCCTTATTTCTTGGGGTATTGTACATCCATGCCCTTTTCATCTTGAACTCAAAAGCAGAAAATCAGATTGAAATGTCAATTATTTAGATAGAACTTTAACAAGAGAACCTAAGTTAAATACTATAAAATGATTTTATTAAAATCACGAAAGAATGTAAGGTCCTCTCCTCTAGATCTAGAGAGGGGATGTTCTCTCCTCTAGAGAGAGGGAGGGATACAAGATCTGTCTCTGAGATCTAGAAGGTGAGGGCTTCAACGGAAAATTAAATTAGTCGGTGACACTCAATTCGTTGGTTTTGGTGATGTGTCTATGACATGTGGGTCCATCTGAGTCTATGACGGTGGACGGGGTGTCAAAAAGTGAATCACAATTTTAAAGAGTGTCGATGGCGCCAATCTCCGGGCTTCAACCCCTCTCCCATGCATGCACATTCTATCTACACTACATCTTCCTCTCCACAAGATATATAAACCTCTACAAATGTCAGGAATGAGATGTTCTTACCTTAGAGAGTTAACTATTCCAAGGATTTCAAGTTCAAAACCTAGCTCCCCTTGTTTTCACAATTTTGGGGCACTTTGGGCCGCCATGAGAGAATGATCTGTTAAGACTTTAAGCGAAGTTTCCAAGCGGCTCCCTAAGACAACGGCTGCAGAGAAAATAATAATGATCAAGCAAAACAGCACTCTGGGATGATCCGTCAAAGGCAAAAAGAACCATACCGAGTATTTTACGGGCGTTGGATTTCTCTGTGTAGTGGCGTTGTTGTAGCGTAACGGATGATCCGGTACATCAATAAAAACTCATCCGAGTATTGCACGGACATTGGATTTACGTGTTTTGCGGTATTGTAGAACAAAGGATGATCCGATGCATTACATAAGAACATATCTGGCATCTCCTTCGTCACAAGATATGCGATAAGCATTTACAAAATTTGAATGAGCGGTTTGTTTAAGAACTACGCCTTTAAAGACTTGAACATCACCACGGTGTTCCTTAATTAATTAGGTGTCAATATAATTAACTAAAGGCGGCTTGCTTAATGTACCACTGTGGAAGCTGCGATTTCGATGCGGCCGTAAGAAAGCGGTACGTGTAAAGATCATAATTTCCCAAGCGGTTTCTTAAGAGTGCCTTTGTGAAACATAGTTTACACAAAGGCATCTAAAGGGCATCGCTGTGAAGAGATCAATATTTTCTCGATCGGTTTCTTCGTGAGCGCTTTGTGAAGATACCTTTACACAGTGTTCTTAACCCCAAGGACCGCCCTCAGTCATTTGAGGTGGCTCTCCTTTTAATCCGCCTGTGGAAAGAAATCCTTGGTGTCTAGGAAAATCATTTCTGTAGTAGTGATTAGAGAGCATATTCTCAAGATGACTAACATGGCTCACTCTCTCACGTCTTTTGATATGCCTTTAAAGAATGATTTCATAGTCCAGCTTGTATTGGTTTCATTACCAAAAGAATTTGAGACTTTTGTTGTAAATTACAACATTAGTGAAGGAAAGTGGTCTATTGAAAAGTGCATTGCTATGTGTGTCCAAGAAGAAGAAAGATTAAAGGCACAAAGGGCTAAAGAACTGAACCTGGTTAAGCATTCCCAGAAGAAAAAGAATTATTTCCAGATTCAGAATAAGCCAAATTTCAAGAAAGGTAATTATCAAAAGGGCAATTATCAGCAGAAAAGGTTCACTAATTTTGAGAAAGGTGAACACTCAAATGGAGGGCAAAACTCCAATAGAGGACATGTTTCCAGTGGACAGGGTTCTAGGCCTCCACCAGAGTACATAGACCCAGACACTTGCAGGCGCTGCCATCAGAAAGGGCACCGCATGAAGGATTGTGTTCTGTTCCTCAAGTGGCTGAACAAAAAAGGTAAAGATCAAGTTACATTCATAGATGAATCCTTGTATATAGATTCACCAACTAATACTTGGTGGATAGATTCTGGTGCAACTGTTCATGTTGCTAATTCTATGTAGGGATTCCGTACGAGGAGGATCCTACAAAGAGGAGAAAGAGGAATTAGAGTGGCGAATGGAGTTGAAGCTGATGTGGAAGCCATTGGAGATCTTCCCTTAGAGTTGGATGGCGGCTTCATACTCCATTTGCGTGATGTTCTATTAGTGCCTTCTTTGAGAAGGAATTTGATTTCAATGTCTTGCTTAGATGATGAGAACATTCGGTGTCATTTTGGGAACGGAAAGTGTGTAATAAAGTTTAATAATGTTGATGTTGGTCTTGCCATCCGACAAGACAAGCTTTATTGCTATCCCATTATGATATTGTGAATGACATAAGTACCTCCTCAAGTACAAAAGTATGCAATGTTACTACAAAGCTTAAAGAGAATAGAAAGTGAATCGTCATCGAAATTATGGCATTGTCGTTTATGCCATATTTCGAGGGAGAATTGAACGATTAATCAAAGAAGAAATTCTTCCTCCCCTAGACTTTTCAGACACAGATCATTGCATAAATTGTATTAAAGGCAAGTATGTTAAACAAATAAAGAAAGGCGCCAAGCGTATACAGGAATCTTAGAAATAATCCACCACAGACATTTGTGGTCCTTTCCTGTAAAAAGCGGTGGATGGTTTTGATTCATTCATTACATTCACTGATGACTATTCTCGCTATGGCTACATTTATCCTATCAAAGAAAGATCAGAAGCATTAGAAAAGTTTAAGATATTTAAAGCTGAAGTAGAGAATCAACATGATTTAAAGATTAAAGTAGTAAGATCAGACCGTGGAGGGGAGTACTACGGTAAACACACCCCTTATAGCCAAGTTCCAGGACCATTTGCAAGGTTCCTGCAGCAAAATGGCATAGTTGCCCAATATTCCACACCGGGCGAACCTCAGCAAAATGGAGTAGCTGAAAGGTGTAACCGCACCTTAATGGATATGGTGAGAAGTATGATAAGTTACTCCACTTTACCGGTTAGTCTATGGATGGAGGCTTTAAAAACCGCTGCCTATATTCTTAAGGGTACCCGATGAAGTCGATTGCCTAAAACACCATATGAGTTATGGATGGGTGGAAGCCATCACTAAACTATCTACATGTGTGGGGTTGTCCAGCTGAGGCAAAAGTATTCAACCCAAACATAGGAAAGTTAGATCCAAAGATAGCCAGTTGCCATTTCATTGGCTATCTGAAAGATCAAAGGGTTATCGTTTCTCTTGTCGCACGGACACACCAAGTTTGTAGAAACAAGACCTTGCTGTGTTTATAGAGGATAATATGATCAGGGGGAGCATGGTACCCCGAGAAATTAGCCTTGATGAGAAGCGGGTTTGTGCCCCAACTCCTATGATTCAAGAGCATTTCTTCTCGATACCTGTTGTTGTTGCATCACCTGAAGTTATAGCACCTGTCGGTGATTCTCCGAGTTCAATAGTCGGTGTGCTAGAGGCACCTATTGTGGAGCAGAGGCCCTATTTGTTACTAGTGAGGAGCCTAAGCGACCTCTCAGAGAAGCGATGAACCCGCTCAAGAACCACTTAGAAGATCCACAGAAAGCAGGAGATCGGCTATTCCGGTGATTATGAAGTTTATGTCGGTGAAGACATAGAGATAGAGGTGATCCACCTCTTATGAGGAAGCGATGAGAAGTCCCAATTCATCGAAGTGGCTTCTGCCATGCAAGATGAAATGAGATCCATGAGTACAAACAAAGTCAGGACTTAGAAGAAATTCCTAAATGAGCCAAAAGCAGTGAGGGTAAATGGATCTACAAAACCAAACGTGACTCCAAAGGGAATGTTGAAAGGTTTAAAGCTAGACTTGTAGCAAAAGGCTTCACTTAGAGAGAAGGAATAGATTATCTGAAACCTTCTCACTGTTTTCGACAAAGGATTCTTTTAGAATCATTATGGCACTAGTTGCTCATTATGATTTAGAATTACATCGATGGATGTTAAGGCGGCATTCCTAAATGGGGATTTATATGAGAATGTGTACATGGCTCAACCCAAAGGTTTTGTCATGAAAGGAAAAGAAAATATGGGATGTCGATTAAAGAAATCCATTTATGGATTAAAACAAGCGTCTAGATAGTGGTACATTAAGTTTGATGAAACCATAAGAAATTTTGGGTTCAAAGAGAATGAGGAGGACAAGCTGCATTTATGCAAAGTTCGATGAGAGGAAGTACATTTTCCTAGTTTTATATGTGGATGATATCCTATTAGCAAGCAAATGATAAAGATCTGCTGCTAGAGACAAAGAAGTTCTTGTCCTCAAAGTTTGATATGAAAGATCTTGGTGAAGCATCTTATGTATTAGGAATTGAGATACACCGAGATAGAAAAAGAGGGTGCTAGGGCTATCACGGAAGGCATACATAGAGAGTGTTTTGAAAAGATATAGTATGCATATGTGTAATGCCACTTTGCTCCAATAGTCAAGAGCGATAAATTTGGGAATTTTCGGTGTCCAAAGAATAAGTATGAGATCGATCAAATGAAATCGGTCCCATACGCCAATTTGTCGGAAGCATAATGTATGCTCAAATATGTACTGCATACGACTTAGCATTTACAACCGGGATGCTTGGTAGATATCGATTAATCGAGAGTTGATCCTTTGGAAAGTCAGTAAAAGAAAGCCTTGCGGTATTTGCAAGGGACAAAGAGCCTCATGCTAACATATAGAAAGTCAAATGCCCTAGAGATTGTGGGCTATCACAGATCTGATTAGGCGAGGTGTAAAGACAGTGGAAAGTCTACATCGGGATATGTGTTCACCCTCACGAGGAGCTATATCATGGAAAAGCTCAAAACAATCAGTCGTTGCAGCGTCGACAATGCACGCTGAGTTTGTAGCATGTTATGAGGCAACCGGACAGGCAATGTGGTTTAAAAAGTTTGTACCCAGGTTGAGAGTGGTAGATAGCATAGAAAGACCACTCAAATTATACTGCGACAATGAGCCAGCAGTATTTTACTCCCACAACAACAAATCAAGTGGTGCTGCCAAACACATTGAGATTAAGTTTTATGTTGTGAAGGAGAAAATCCAGGATCAAACAATTGAACTTGAGCATATAAGCACAAAAGACATGTTAGCGGATCCGCTCACCAAAGGTCTTTCTCCCAACGTGTTTGAAAAGCACGTAGCCGGCATGGGTTTAAAAGGACTATGATTCTGGATAATAGGGGTCATTCAAAGCAACCATCTCCCACAAAGACAAAGTTATTCTGCTTTGAAGTAGAGAGGTGTGCTATAGTCATTGAGTTGTTGATGCGTGGCGATTTGTTGTGGCGCTTTGGTCTTGGTGCACCAATCTATGGAGGAGTGGAATGTTAAGTTAAAAGTATGAGATATAAAAGTTAATAGATCAAGATATAAAGTTTCAAAGTTAAGTTCGAGATCAAGGGGGAGAATGTTGGGTTGATCTCGTACGGCCCTGTTAGAGACCGAGTCCGTACCACGTCCGCGCCCTGATCGGGGGCGCAACAACCTTATTGGTTGCGGCCCCCTGTCACGCCCGCGCTATAAAAAGAGGCACAAGGCCGGCACGCGAACCAACGTTCACTATTTTCTCCTTGGGCCACACATTCACACGAGATCCGATCTAACCCTAGTGCGGTGAAGTGACGGGAAGGCCGACGCCATCTTCATCCTCTTCTTCCTCTCCGTCTGAACGCCAGCAAGAAGGCACACGGGGGCAAGAAGGGAAACGACGGCATCTGCATCGTCTTCTTCTTCTGCGCCACTGCTTCCTCTCCGTGAAAACAATGGCACTCTCATCGTCTTCGAACCCCGAAGGTACTTACCCTAAGACCCCCGCATCTAGGTGTATTGATTAGGCACTAAGATCCTTAAGAAGTTTAACATAGTTAGCTTCCCTATGCCATAAACCTGAGAAGTTGTATCTGGATCAGCGTGCAAATGCCGTAGGTTCATCAGTGAGTTCATGTTCCTAGGTAATTCAATAAATCTACAACCTTGCAAGCCAAGAACACGGAGATGGCACAAGTCGCATCTTGAATCAAGAAGCACGTTGATCAAAGATATGAAAGATCGAGATATCTAAGGTGTTTCAATCGCTAATAGCATTTGGAGGGCGTCTTGGAAGCCCAATGACCCATCCCAAATACATCAAGTATCCTATCGTTCACACCACCTACCACAAGAGATATCCAATATGCATAGGCTTTTTGGTGCATCTTGAATTTTATATTGAGAATGGTAAGCTTCAATAGAGTGGATTGACCAAAGTCGATAAACAACATTAAGGGCTTCCATTGTTCAATTCGAAGTCACCCACCGCACATTGAATCACCCATTTCAACAGCACAAATTGTGGAGAATTTGTGAAGCATCTTTGATTGTCTTGATACCATGAAATTTATTATAAGATAAGGCAATTGCAAAATCTCTAACCAAATCATGCATAATGTATCCGATTTTCCATCTTTGTTGCCACAGGAAGGCCATATTGACAAGTTCATCAAACCATTCGCTAGCTATATCCTCCAACCTTCGCGAAATAATAACGTTGTCCAATTGAATAAAACCATTGGCTATCCACATCTCAATCAACTTGCATTTTTGAAAAACATAATTTACGGGAAGATGGAAAAAAGCAAAAGCATTGCCTCAAATATCCGGGTAAGTTAGAGAAACCAATTCCTAGAGATGATAGAATGTCGCCGCTCAAGATGTTATGTGAAATATTCCACCACCAACTTCTTAGGAATCTATTCAATGAGCTTCATCTAAATTACTTCTCAATGATGCCCGATTGTTTTTGCCGCTAGAGGTAGCCCATGTAATTTGGCGGCTATTTTTCTACCAATTGGTTCGAGAACTTACGCATATTGATTATTACGAGGATGAGCAAATGCATAATGTTCAAGAAGTTTCCACAAGTCATCCAAGCTGCAGAGGATCCAACACTACTGAGGGCATGTAGTTCCTATGAAGTAGCTACCTCATCTGATTGAGTTGTTGCCAAGACTACACTTCCACGTGCTCCTTTGCTTAGTATCCTCCTTAAGCCACCCCACATTGTGCATATATCACCCATACATCATCAAGCACAAGTAAGAACCTTCTCCCTTTTATGATACTTTGAAGTTCGACATGGAGGTTGTTTGGATTGACGATATAGGTTCTATCATTTCTTCTTGATGATGTTGTGCATCACATATACCCATGCATATTGATCTTGAAAGTGCTTCGAACCCTTTAAATGCGTTGAAGATGAGTTGGGCGGCGTTGTTTTCCCCACTCCACCAATTCCGACTATGGGAATAACCGTAGGATTCCACAGTCGGAAGCTTGATGTGTTGTGTGTTACACGAGTGTAATGCACCTTGTTGCGCATTTCTCTTGGGTAACGTGCTACCGCTGAATCTACTTGGTTCTCATCAAGTAGATCAATGTTCTGAAGGGTCTCAGCAATCCATCCCTTATGAGAAATTTGCATTGTGCCAGCTTCTTCTCTGCCTTCAAGTGATGCCGCCACATAACGGGCATCATCCAGTACCATGTCTAATATCATAGCGAAGACCTGAACCTCCAGAACATCTTGCAGGCCTTTCAGGGGAAAATCTCGACCTTCCCTATCAAATTTCTGGGCATGCCGCTGGCACTTGGAAGATTGCGTCGAGCTGAACTTTAACACATCCTAGACAAAGCGGCACGACGGTTAGCGGGCTGGCAAGCAAACCTACTCACAATAGGCGGCCATCTCACTTTGGTAAAATCGGTCCTGTCCTCGCTACCTATATACCTGTTGACGGCGGTCAAGGTGCTGAAAAAGTTTATCTCGGATCTCGACAAACTTAGAAGATGATTCCTTTGGGCGGGCAACAATGACCTTCACGGTGGAATTTGTAAAGTCCGCTAGACAACAGTTTGCCGACCGCTTCAAAGGGGGGGCTTAGGTGTTCTTGACCTTCACAGGTTCGCCAGAGCGCTCCGCCTTCGATGGTTATGGCTCCAATGGATAGCTGTTGATATGTTGTGGATTGGAGAATCGATTCCATGTGATTGTATTGACCGACAACTCTTCTCTGCGGCCACTAGGATCACTATTGGAAATGGTCGGATGACATCGTTCTGGATTGATAGATGGCTCCAGGGCTATGCCCCTAAGCAGCTAGAACCATCCCTATTCAAACACTCCAGACGCAAAATAGGATCTATTGAAAACGCCCTCCTAGACAACAACTGGATCCGAGACATCAGGCAAAACCTAACTGTGTATCATCTTCTGGAATTTGTAAGCTTATGGCTGCGAATACAATCGGTCCCACTGTGACCGCAGCATCAGAACATCATAACATGGACCCAAAGCCCCACTGGGGTCTACACATCCTCCTCAGCATACCGCATGCAGTTTGCAGGGAGTACCTTCACGTCCTTACCTTTCACCGTTTGGCCTGCATGGGGACCGTCGCGCTGTAAAGTCTTCTTTTGGTTGGCACTCCAAGACCGACTTTGGACTGTGCAGCGCTTGCAGCGGCGGGAGTGGCCAAACCACTATTTCTGCCAGATGTGCTATCGAAATCTTGAAACGGTCTACCACCTCTTTATAGACTGCCCTCAAGCCAAAACTTTATGGGCAGTTGTAAGCCGGTGGGCCCTCACGCCCTCTCTTCTCCCGGAACGATGGGAACCGGCTGCCGACCTAGAGCAATGGACCCTACACCAGTTGAACAGCCAACAAAGGTCTCGAAAGGGTGTAAAAACCGTCATTATTCTAACTTGTTGGCAATGGTGGAGAGAGCGAAATAATAGAGTCTTCAGAAATGAATGCAAAACAAGCGACGGGATTCTCTAGTCCATCAAGGATGAAGCGGCAAATTGGATCTTCGCGGGAGCAAAGAACCTCAAAAAACTCATCCAGCAGTGTAGTTGATTACCTCTTTTTTCTTTTCATTCCTTTTCTTCCCCCCCTCCTCTATCTCTTTTGTTTTCTCCTTCTCCCCCCTCCCTCGGCTAATCTCTTCCCGATGGTGCAGCCTGTTGCACCATCGCACTCTTGTTCCATTCCTTATCTAATATAATTACAGCTTGCTACCTTTCAAAAAAAATATATCATAGCGATCTCCTCATCACGACCTATGACAAAGGAGAAGACTTACTTTCGCTTCTGGAGTCATCGGAGGGCAAGGAAGAG
This sequence comes from Guadua angustifolia, assembly GCA_036346375.1. Classification (NCBI taxonomy): domain Eukaryota; kingdom Viridiplantae; phylum Streptophyta; class Magnoliopsida; order Poales; family Poaceae; genus Guadua; species Guadua angustifolia. Next base: position 15,526,132 of record CM070512.1, on the reverse strand, counting down.
TTCTCTTTATTCAGTCGGTTGAGGAGACTCTTCCAAATTTGGCCTATCAATAATAGATCCACCTTACGCACATATGCTAGCAAGTCTTCCCTCTGAGGAATCAACCTTTGTTTTAAATCGGCTCAATATATTTAAATTCGGCCAACATTGAATGACGTAAATAACATCGTATTTTTCATCGATCGGTGAATCGATGAAATTAACTTTATTTTCGTCGGTATATTTGGCAAAGCCGACGAAAATACAAAAGCACATCGCGCCTGGGTAATTTGAATTTTTTTGGAGTTAGTTTCGTCGGCCAAAACCGACGAAAATAGAACATAAAAACCGATTTTTTGGAATTTTTTAAAATTTTCCTACGTATTTTAAATCGCCCAAGCCGTGAAATTAATCGACTTTGGTGACGTGCACGTCATATTTTAAATCGGCCCGGTAGATGAAAATACGTGCGTACACGCCAAGACGCGAATCGACTTTGGTCTAGGATTGTATTTTAAATCGGCTCGTGGCCGTCGAAAATACAAGTAATTTCATCGGTTGCCGTCGAAAATAGTACTATTTTCGTCACATTATTTTCGTCGGCCAATTTTCGTCGGTTTGCCGACGAAAATAGATGTTTTCATCTTTGCAAAGATTGCTACTTCGCCTGACAAGTTTGCATGAACAGACTTTCATTACCCAAATAGGTAAAGGGAAAATTTTGGACTTTACAGCCAAAGAGAGCCGCAAGAGGACCGATCTCATCACATGTCATATTGATAGGAAGCATGCCGGATTTGGAATAGTTAAATTTGAGGCCAGTGGCAGCAGCAAAGGACTGTAATAAACATTTGAGTTTGAAGAGCTCTTTTTGGCAACCCTTGACAAAGATGATCGTATCGTCAGCATAGCATCCAGTAAGGAAAATTAGATCCAGTGTAGTTCTAAATTGTCAGCCTTTTCAACTGGGAATGAGGACGTAAGGCATCAAGAACGTCTCTGTCTAATTGAGATGTTGACCTAGTTTCATGAACCTGATACACCCATTTCAATTGTAGATTGTCAAGGGACCTTTTCTCTGTTAAGGGTATTGTAGTCATTCTCATGTAAGGGTAGGATAGTCTTTTTCTTCTCTAGGGTTTTCCTTATTTGTACTCTATATATTGCCCTATTGGGCTGTTCAATAGATCCAACTATTCACCCTCTAAACTAAACTTAACATGGAGAGCACCGGGTTAAGCCCTAGAGCCCACCACCGTGTTCACCGCTGCTCGCCCTCGGGAGGAGCTCCTCTCCCGGCGGGGCCCCGCCCCCGCAGCCGCCACGCCGCCTCCAGCGGTTGGTCGATCCCGCGCCTTGATCTCTTCCTCCCAAATCCGCAACCCACCACACCACGCTCAACCCTTTCCCTCTGGAATCCCCAATCCGCACCCGACCGATCCCTTCCTTCCTCCGGAGAAGAGAGCGGCGGCAGCGCCATGACGAGGGCAGCGGCGTGGGCGGATCGAGGGAAGCAACAGGCGGCGACCACGGCGAGGAGGCGAATGTCTCGAGATCTACGTCTGGTGGGTGGCACATCTCGGCATGAATGGGCGTGCGACGTGACAAGAATACCGCCTCGCCATTGCCCGGCCTGCTCGGCGGCTCGTCAGCCGGGTCGAGGTCGTCGGCTCGATGAGTCCTCTGGCGATATCGCGCCGTGCTCTCCTTCGACCACCCCTTCCGCTCACCAAGTCCATGTTCGTCCGGTTGTGGCGACCCGTTCGCATTCTATGCGAAGAATGCCAAAACAGAAATCTAATATGCATTTTGTACTATTCCCTGGATCGGTAGCTAGTACGCACATTTACAACAATTGGAAGCACAACCATACATTAAATTATTAATCACGGAAGCTATTATTACAACTTATTTTACAACTCGAGTATTAAATCTGATCTGAAGAAACAAAATCTTGTAGTGTGCCCACGACCCTCAGGCAACTTACAAGGTACAAATTCCCAGATAGAACACGACCATAAAGTTCCATAACTGCGATAAAGTTATTCTTGAAACTTCGTGATCACCTAAAAATAGTAAATAAGCAAGGTTGAGTACTTTCGTACTCCGCAAGACTTAAGGTGGTATTTGCAAATGCAATAAATGCAAGTCAAATCAAAGGAGGTTTCTACGGTTAATTTGCATAAAGCAGAATTTAATTTATAAATCAATTTGCAATTTGTCAAACGGAATTTGTAAAAGCAAGATTACTGATAAGAAGTAAGTAAAGCATAAATGATACTCACAGCTTCTCCCAAGCATTTAATCATCCAAAGATCCAGTAATCCAATAGTCAAATCCATAACTCAATCATGAAGTCCATTATTCAATCATGAAGTCCATCAATTGTCAACCCATTGACATAATCATTCATCCAATAATTCAATCAATATCAACCCATTGATATGAAATCATAACCAGTTGTAAAACAAGTTCCAACCCAAAACCCATTTTAGAAAATATCAAATTCTAACTCGCATCAGTTCGCCAAGACACCCATAACCGTGGGTACGGCTAATCGATTAGATTTATTCTCTGTAGAGGTGTACAGCTTTACCCACAAGTCATGACCTTTCCTTTTTGCTGCATGTTTCACGCACTTTTAGCGTGTGGCCAGGATGTTCATGACGAAAACCTTTACATTACCCAGTTTAACTTTACACCAGCCCGGGACGTTAACCCTTGCCAGGGAGAAGAAACCTGAATAGCAGACATACCTCGTCTTTTAATTTGAAAATGGAAAAATGAGAGTACCCCTGTACTATTGGTTTCTCCCCTTAACAAGGCGTACACCGTTGCATTGGTAAGTAGAAACCCCTACAAGCAGACTTTGAAAGGAATGCTTGTGCAATCTCCCGCCTTCCATAAATGCAAAGTTAAACTGGATAACTTAATCAGTTTAAGGTTGCCCCATCCCAACACTTGTGGTTGCACGGATTTTTCTTGGATCATACAACACGACGTTCAGTCCTTAATCTAACACGGGCAATACTTCACCCTACACTACGTACAACTTCCTTTGTACATCCAGCTATTGCCAATAATTGCCCGCATCCAAACCATAGTTTTGTTTGGGATTTTTAACCAAAATAACCATTATCCATGGTATCATACCCAAACACATTTTCCATTTCTCAAGAGACAACTTTTGATCTGATCATCATCATTGATTCATCGATTCATTGTTGTTTCTAAAGCATGGCTAAGCATGATTATTAAATCGCTTATACCCAAATTGACATTTTATATTGTCTAATCCCTTTTCTATGGTTATCAAGGTTCACATGTACATACTTATCAAGGAAGTTCCATGATTCAACAGGTATAACTACAAAAAACACAAAATAGTGAATTTATTAAAAATAAACGCATGCATGAAATCATTTGATAAAACAAAGAAAAATAAATTCTGGGATCAACATGATCAAAGGGGTGCTTGCCTTGCTTATTTGTCGCTTACGACGAAGTTGTAGTTGCAGCTGGCGGCGTTGACGACGAAGTTAGTAACGTCGAGTTCTACACGTCGGCCCAACAAAAATAAAGCAAATTACTACCTCTAACAAGGGCAAAAAGAAAATAGATAGAAAAGCAAATAAAGAATCTTTACAAAAAAATAGGGATTGCTCTTTATGAATTTATTAATTTCATTTTACGAATTCAAGATGCAAAAATTGTTTAGATTAATAAAATTAATCATTTTTGCAAAGTTCATTGATTCTACTATTCAAGATCTGTTTCTTAAATTTTTATTATTTAACGGTTTTGCTTTATCAGGATTCAGATTCAAAGCAAGTTAAAATAAGAATATTTTTCTAGATTACTGTAGATCATATCCTAAGGATCATTTTTGAACTATTCTTCATTTTATTCGCATTTAGATGAGATGTTTTACGAGTTATTGAAAAGGCTTAAGTGATCACAATTTATTCGTTCATTTTACGGATTACCGAAACATGAGCACTTAGGGTTATTGAAGTAACAAGATTAATATGCAACCTATGTTGAATTAAGATTATTTCTTCAAAATATGGTAGTACAAACTTCGCAGAATGTTTCTAAACAAGTTTTACAAATTTTAGTATTTAAACAAGTTATTTTATCTACTGCTGAAATAGCTTAAATGATCACGTTATGAATGTTAAATCGGCCAAGATTTATTTTAAGTTTGTGAATACAACATACATGATTCTTTACTCATTTTTCTGGTATTAGCAGAGTACATTCCTAGAAATGATTTAAAACTATTTTTACATTATTTTGATTTTAATTGCAACAGGTCATCTATTTATTTACTGTTGTAATTAACATTTCCTTTCGATAAAAGAATGCAAGTTAAATCTTATTCTAAATATTTTTACATACATGAGTTCTTGCTATTTTTCAGAAATTAATACAATTTATTTCCTCATTTTATGAGCTTTTATGCTTTTATTTTTATTAATGGCCATAATAGGGTTTGATGATGATCAATAAGCAATTAGTTTAAATTGAGTTAAAATTTAAATATTTTTGTATATTTGAGTTTATTATGATTCCAGAGACACATTAAAATTTATTTAATGAGTTTTAGGGATTATATTTGCCATATATGCAATAATGTCCATAATAGTGTATTTACGTTATTTCAAATTTTAATAATTGTTCTATAATTCAAAAATCAAATATTTTTACAGATTGTAGTTCATCTTGGTCTATTCATCATTGAACAATTTATTTTATTATTTTATATCTTACTGTGCACATATTTGCTTTAAAGACCATAGCATGATTATAATTAAGGTTTAATTTAAATAATTATTCTGCAGTTCAAAAATTAAGTATTTTTGTATATTTAGATTCTTCTGGATTTTAGATGAATATAAAAATTTATTTTATTGAAGTTGGATTAAAAATTTCAAAAGATATTCAAGATTGATTATTAATTGGTTTGGAAAATGTATTCAAAATTGGAAATGCGTTTTCTTACATTGAACACGTCTTTTACCAGTTCACAGGAGCTTTGCCTGAGGCACTGACAAGGGGGACCCATGCGCAGAGAAAGAAGAACAGAGGAAAAAGAAGGGCTCACCGGCGACGATGATCCGGCGATCTTCCGGCGAATTCGAAGGTACTGAGAGGGAGAACTCGGCGATGCGCATCCAATGGTGGAATCAATTCGGTGGAAGAGAAACCGGAGCGAGCTGCAGCCGAGCTCCAGCGGCGCCATTAATGGCGGCGTGGTGGAGAAGAAGAACCAGGGTGGGGGAGCTCGAATGGGTTCCGGATTTAGCATCAGTATGTCGTGGAGATTCCATTTTTGTGTTTCTCCCGACCGAAGAGTAGCCGGAGAGGTCTGCCACCGTGCGCCGGTTTTGGGGAAGAAGGGGCAACGGCGGCGGGGTGGTTTCGCATGGAGAGGTCAGGAAGTGTTTGAGGGCGTTTGATCCCTATTGATTGGTGATGCTAAGGCTCAAAGGAATTTGGAAACGGACTCTTGTTTCATGCAAATTGATTTCGGGTTTTGAGCTCCAGGGAGTTCGGCCATGGCGGTTTGGGGAAAGAAACTGGGCGCTTCGGTTGAGAAGAGTAAGGGAAAGTGAGGGAGGAAGGAAAACGCAGCTCAGGTGATCATCTAGTGCTACTTATAGGCGACGGAATCGGTTGAATTCGGACCGGACAAACTCGGTTCGGATGGGGACTTCACCATGCGCGACAAGGAAGAATGATGGCTGGTGGGCGTGGAACGCAGGGGAGAAGCCGCGTGGAGATAAAGAGATAAACTCGGGGCTTCGCTGGCTTGGCTAGGGCGTAGGGATGATGCAGTCACAGGGAGCTACGTGGGAATTCTGCTCCGGGGCCTCAGTGGCGAGAGGTTGAAGATGACCGGTTGGGGAGACTGGCATGTGGGGCTACACAGGGACTCGGGCCCATATGGCAGAGAGAAGGAATGGGTGAGCAAAGCATAATTGAAATGAACAGCAGGCTGAGCATTAAGAGGGTTCAATGAATCGGTTTTGCGTCACTTCATAATTTATGGAAATTTTACTGTGCAATGGGTTGGAAGTTATCTTGATACTGTATAAATTTAAGATTTAAATACTGTTCACAGATTTTATAAACATTCTGACAATCTACTCTGCACAGTTTTCTGATTTCGGATTATGATTTATCAGACAATTCAAATATTTTTATAACTTTTTGAAATTTTTTTTTTCAAGTTTATTTGAGCTGAGTATTCTTATGTAAAATTTTTAGCTCAACATATTGCTCCAGGAATTTATAAAAATTCTGACATTCAGAATACTAGTTTTCCAATTTCTCTGTTTTCGAATTTGTAAATATATTAAAATAATTTATTAATTTCTGAAATTTTTATTGTAGGTTACTTAATGACTCCAAAAGATAATATAAAATTTTCAGTAGGAGATAAGTCATGATTATTTTCATTTAATTCTGACAAGATTACTGTTCTTAGTCTTGGTGCATTAAATGACAATAAATGACTTTGGATTTTATACATAAATTTTGGATATGACATTTGATCATTTAAAATTGGGGTTCCAGATTATTCCAAGATTATCCATGATTTTGGAATTTTATTTACTTTAGATTTCATTTTTGGTTATTCTTTTATTTCTTGATTACACTTTTCCAAAAAGCAAAAATCAAGAAAAATCCAAAAATTCAGAAAATGCAGAAAAGGCAACAATAATTATAATTTAATTCTGAATTTTAATTTCTTACTTTATTTAAATTTTCAGGATGTTACGGACCCACACGCCATCATGCAGGCACCGCCGCCACCTCCATGAACCTCCTCATCTGGCGCATCACCTCCCGACGACGGACGACGCCTTGGCGCCGCCTAACGCCCGGCAACTCCAACTCCGGCTCCGTCGCTGCGGCGTTGGCGGCGCCCCGAGCCGATGGCAAGGCGTCGGCATGATCGAGCTCAGCAGGCTGCAGCCTCTTCCCCATGGACCCGTCGCACCACTCTCGCCCCGTGGCCTCGTCGCCGCCTCCACGCCAGATCCAGCGCTCCCGAGCCGAGCTCGGCGGGATCCACTCGGCTCGGTGTCAGGCAGATGTCGGCGTCCCCCAACGTCGGCCATCTCCAAGCCTGAGCCCTGCATCCTCGTCGTCGGCTCGTCGCGGCCGCGATGCCGCCTTCGATGTCCGGTCGGTCGTGGTTCGCCTCGGCTTGACTGCTGCGAGCTCCATCGCCATTGCCATTGTCTTCTACTTCACCATAGCAACCCATTTGCCATTCTTGAGCAAGAGCATGTCTATCACGATCAATCACCCACCTTCCATTGGGTCTCTCACAAGCCGTCCTTCTCCTCAACCACCGATTCAGCATCTCTTTTGCCATTTTCGGTCATCCGGCTTCTTGAATACCCAGACATCTCTCGCATCGCCATCGTCAGTCTATCTTTGCACAACTACTCTTCGCCATCCTTGGTCCTCTATTTTCCATGGGTGCTTATCTTCTTTGGCGTCACCATCATCATACTTGAGCTTGCTCTTGGAGACATCTATCCATGGCTTTGCATTTTGCTATCACCGCTTGCCGCTACCATTCTTTGCTTGTATCTTGTTGCCTGTTGCTTGTATCCTTGCATTATTTCTTCTTTATGGTCTTAGTCGTCGTGTCTTCTACTTGTGTCCATCCAAATCCGTACCTCCATTGTCTCAGTTCGTCGATACCATGTGAGGCCACCTGAAGGATCGATAAAGTCGCCTAGAGGGGGGGTGAATAGGCGTTTATAAAATTTAAGACCTAATTAGCAGCGGAAATATCGGAATATCCGACTTGTATATCGGACTATCCGATTTGTATCGGACTATCCGATATGCGAACTCGGACTATCCGATCAGAGCGCAGGAAAACCCTAAAAAGTAGATCTGAGCAATTTGGAGGCCTAGATTTCTACCAAATTAAATTTCTGAGCTAAGGCAACTACCAGAGCATAAGATCACACCAATATCTACTGCTTGTAGCTATTAAATACTTGAATCCCCAAGATTGAGCCAAGTAAAAAGGGGAACAAGTGGAAGACTTACAAACCAAAGAGATGGAATGATTTTTCCCGAAGTTCGGATCTTTGAGGAGATCCTACGTCTCCGTTGAGGCGGCACAAAGCCGGGGTCTCTTTCAACCCTACTCCTCTAGGTGTTGCACAAAGCACTCACCTACCTTTTTGCTTGAACCCTTCCCTTGCGGAGGTGGATTCGAACCTTCACAAACTCCGGCGGCTTCCCACACTTAGATCGGGAGCTCACCGGTGACTCCTAGCCGTCTAGGAGACCTCAATCTCCAAGAGTAATAAATGGAGTGTGGATCCGCTCTTGAAAATCACCCTAGTGCTCAAATGGACTTTCTCGGTTTTTACTCAAGACACTAGAGAACCACTTGCTCAAATCTCTCACAAATATCACAAGATGAACACAAGATGGAGCAATAGAGCAAAGGAATAGCAAGAGTGAAGTAAATGCTCAAAAGTACTGGTCGGGGGTCATAAATGAGAGAGAGGGTGGGGTATTTATAGCCAAGACACAAAAAAGAGCCGTTCTGCCCTGTGTTAGACCCCACATCGGACTATCCGATATCGGACATCGGACTATCCGATCAGTGCAAATCACCAGATCGATTCCACTCAAGAAATTCAAAATTTTGCTGAGAAAGAGCACTCATCGGACTATCCGATTTCACACATCGGATGTTCCGATGATTCGAAGAAGTTTTCAACGAACTCGGCAACTTTGCAAAATTCTAAGTGTATATCGGATGTCGATATCGAACATCGGACATTCCGATAATTCGAGAGTTCGATCCAATGACTTAGAAAAATTTCAGATCACATCGGACTATCCGATATCGACCATCGGACATTCGATGTTTCCGAAGATCCAAGTTAAAGACTTAGAAAATTTTTCAAACAACATCGGACGATCCGATATCAATTATCGGACGATCCGACTTTTCCCGAGAGTTCCAAAGGCAACAAAAACACTCACACCGGAGAGTCGATACCATCGGATCGTCCGATATTTTATCGGACATTAGATAATATCGGCCAACTGAAATACAAAGTGAGTGCCGTGCATGGAGACTTCCAAAACCAAATTTATAAGAGATGTTCATCGAGCACGAGGTTATTTCTAAAGCATCTACATCCCATCCTCTTAATAGAGCGGCAAACACGTCGACTCAATTAAACGAAAAATCTCCTAAATCGGCGCCGGTCTTCTTTTCACTTTTGAGGGTCATCAACGTCCGTGAATGCGATCCTTTTGGGACTATCACCGCTTATATACTCACTTAAGCCATTAGTCCCTTAATCGTTTGTCATTAATCATCAAAACACAATTAGGGGCCTAGATGCACTTTCAATCTCCCCTTTTGGTGATTGATGACAACACGATTAAAGTTTGATAGAAATAATGAATAATGAAGTTGAGAGTGGCCAAGATATGTTGAGCTCCCCCTAGATTTGTGCATTAGGGATTCTATATACACAATTTTAGAGGTGGAATTCAAGAGGAGCTCCCCCTATATCTCGGCATTCGAGTAAGAAAACTTACCATTGCAAGCGTTAAGCATGTCATAATGTATCAGAGCATAATATATCAAATCTAAAACAAACGGATATATCAAATCCAACAAAGTATAAGCTATCAAATCCAACGAAGTATAAGCTATCAAGTAAGTTCACGAAAACATCCAACCAGAAAAAAAATGCATCAGTGTTCATAAGTCATAACAGACGAAATGATATCTTTTCTCTCCCCCTTTGGCATCAAGGCACCAAAAAGGAGAAAGAACAACTGAAGAAATGATCAATCTGCGGACTCCTCATCAGAGGCGGCATAATTGTCGGAAGAGGAAGGATCTGCAGCCGCCGGAGAGTCGAAAGGATCCGCCAAGGAGTCATCAACGCCCTTTGGAGCAAGGAAGGTTGAGGTGCTACGGATAGACTTGAGCCTCTTCGCGTTCTTCTTCGCCATTTTGACAAGATATTTCAAGACACGGTCGGTGGAGGAAGAAAGCTGCGGAGGGGCGATAGGAAGCGGCTGACACGAGGCGAGTGAGACTGAGAGGGGTGGGGCGGAGGAGCTTGGGGAGCAAGCGCCTTGGCGGCGATCTGCAGACCCTACATGCCGCATCGCACTCAAACCTCTTCTTGGAATCTGAGAATTACCCTCATGATGTATGGGCGAATCCACAAGCTGCGCTTGGGTCAAGGAGTTTGCATGAATCTCATTCCAGAGGTAAAGAGCCACCATAAACGGTCTTCCACCCGGCAGCATCCGATGCAAAATATCGCGAGTGTAGGACAGGATATGAGAGGCATCACCTTCCTTAGGAGCAATGGTCTTCCGAAGGAGCCTGTTGGCTGCAGCAACCATGGGCTTCAAGAATTTGGTGTTCCCGGGCTCAAAAGCAGAATCCTCGATGTACAGAGCACTAAGATTGTCAGCAAACAGGGAGCGATTGTTATGAAGATCGTCCTTGTCCATGCTCTCCTCAGCCTTAAATCCCAACAAAGTGCCAAAGCGCCCCACAGACATTCTGTACAGCTCTCCTTCAGTCATCCATGTCATGGTGTCATTGGAGACATGCAGAGTGGCGTAGAACTGGGCAATGATCTCAGTGTTCCAATCTTGCTTCATGCCCATGATCCTCTTGATGCCGAGCCTTTCACAAGCCTCAATGACTTCATTGAAGACCGGATCATCACATGACTCCATATATTCCCAATCAATCCATTGCATATTGACAACGAGATTCTTGCGAGTAAGGATGCGATCTCATAGAAATCTTGTTGAAAGAAGGTCCAGAAGCGCTTGTCAGAGGAGAAAGCTTTCCTATTGAGATAAGGATCAGAAGCCCTAGCTTTGGTCACCATCCCTGACTTGCCTTTGTAGTTCACAACTGATCTCTGAAGATCTGGACGACGACTGGGTTTGAACATCATCGGAAAAGGAATAAGGTCACCTTCATCTTCTTCTTCTTGAGCAGGACCTTTTCCTTTGAGATCTGCTTGAGGAAGCGATGGTGGAAGAAGAACCTTTGCCTTTGCGGATGGTGTAGGAGGAGGGCCAGGCGGGAGGAGCATCATCTTGGCGGCCTTCGAAATAGTAATGCCCTTACGCTTGGGATGCGTGACAACTTTCTTCTTCAATTTTCCGCCCGGCCAGTGGAAGCGGGAGCACCACAACCTCAGGAGGAGAATCTGAAATATCCGGAGGATTTCCTCGATTTGCTGCTGCCTTGGTCCGGACGTTCGTTGGAGTCTTCCTCTTAAACTGTCCTTGCTCGTCGGTATGGAGTGCCCTTTTCAATTTCTCTCCCTTGTCATCGCCCGCAGCCATTGAACTGATCTGAAGTAACCGAGAAAGAAAATGATGCGACGGTTGAAGGAATGGGAATAAGATACCTACTTTTGCAGTTTTCTGGAAATATCGGATAGTCCGATATTTTGGGTCGGACAGTCCGATTGTAAGGTCGGACAGTCCGATGCCATCGGTCGGATAATCCGATATTTGCGGGAAAAATGCAAAAGCAGATTTCTTGATGAAGGACCACGCATTTCACAAGAAGTTTGAGGACACAAACCTAGGGTCAAGGAAATACATCTGAAGAAGATTAACAAATAAACACGGAGATGAGAAACCCTAGATCAAAAGAATTTGGGTTACCTTGAGATTGAAACCGAGGAGAGGATTGAATGAGGAAGAGGATCTCCACCAAAAGAGATCAAAACGGCGGTGGGAAACCCTTGGAGTGAGGAAGATGATCTCCGGACACCAAAATTGCCGAGGAGGAAGAGAACCCGATGAGTTTGGAGACAAATGGCCGAGTAGAGAGAAAAAACCCTTGAGCGTCTTTTAAAACCTCCCACATCGGATAGTCCGATAAGGACATCAGACGATCCGATGTGTGCGATCACGAGATATCGGACGGTCAGATATTCAACATCGGAAAGTCCGATATGTGCAGGTTTACAGAAATCGGATAGTCCGATACAAAAATCGGAAAGTCCGATATGTGTAAACTTCCAGCACAAGGATAAATGAGATTGAGGAATGAGATGGAATGACTTGTGAACACTTTTGCTGTCACCCCACTTATGATCAGCGAACAAAGAAGCAACATGAGCTATGATCACAAGTGGTTTGACACAAACCAAGAATCAAAATTTTAAAGAAGTAAATAAGCCTTTTGAAAAACATTTTGGTTGAAACTAGCAAGCAAGATAATGTTAAGTACGCAATCTTTCAAGCCAAGTTTCAAGAGTCTAAAATATTTAGCCCACTTCTCAATTCGCAGAATTTCTTTTCATCAAGAGGCTTGGTGAATATATCGGCTAGTTGATCATTTGAGCTCACATGTTGAATATCGATATCGCCTTTAGAGGAATGGTCTCTCAGAAAATGATGGCGAATATCAATATGCTTGTCTTGGGAATGTTGGGCCGGCGTTGTTGGTAATTTTTATGGCACTCTCATTGTCACACAAAAGTGGAACATGGTTATAGGTTAGGCCATAATCATTTAGGGTTTGTCTCATCCAAAGTAATTGGGCACAACAACTCCGTGACAATATATTAAACCGGTGTGGATAGAGACTACGAATTTTGTTTCTTGGAGGACCAAGACACAAGGGATCTTCTAAATTGACAAGTGCCGATGTACTCTTCCTATCCACTTTGCATCGGCATAATCCGCATCGAATAGCCGACTAATTCAAAGGACGAACCTTTAGGATACCATAGGCGAAATGAGGAGTGTGCACTAGATATCTTAGAATTCTCTTAACGGCCACCATGTGGCACTCTTTGGGAGCGGCTTGAAATCTTGCACACATGCACACACTAAGCATGATATCGGGTCTAGATGCACAAAGATAAAGTAGGAAACCGATCATCGAACGATATACCTTTTGGACGACCGGTTTACCTTCTTTGTCGAGGTCCAGATGCCCGTTAGCTTGCATTGGCGTCTTGATCGGCTTGGCGTTCTCCATACCGAACTTCTTGAGCATGTCCTTAATGTACTTCGTTTGGCAAATGAAGGTTCCTTCCTTGAGTTGTTTGACTTGAAAACCGAGGAAGAACTTCAACTCGCCCATCATGGACATTTCAAACCTTTTCGTCATGATCCTACTAAAATCCTTGCACAAGTGTTCATTAGTAGATCCAAATATAATGTCATCAACATAAATTTGACAAACAAATAGATCATTTTCAATATGTTTAGTAAAGAGAGTAGGGTCGGCCTTTCCGACTACAAAACCTTGATTGAGAAGGAAATCTCGAAGACATTGAACCACGCTCTCGGTGCTTGCTTAAGACCGTAGAGAGCCTTGTGAAGGAAGTAGCGTGGTCGGGATGACTTGGGTCTTGGCAAGGCGGTTGCTCAACATAGACCATCTCGGAGAGGTCCATTTAGGAAGGCGCTTTTCACGTCCATTTGGTACAACTTAAAATCATGGTGAGTAGCAAAGGCAAGTAATATTCTAATAGATTCAAGCCTAGCTACTGGAGCATAAGTTTCATCGAAATCCAAACCTTAGATTTGAGTGTACCCTTGAGCGACCAACCGGGCTTTGTTCCTAGTCACGATTCCGTTCTCGTCTTGCTTGTTCCGAAATACCCATTTGGTTCCAATCACGTTTTGCTTGGGTCTTTCGACAAGCTTCCACACTTGATTTCGCTCGAAGTTATTCAACTCCTCTTGCATTGCCATCACCTAATCCGGATCTTGAAGAGCTTCATCTACCTTGAGAGGTTCAAGAGACGACACAAAGGAGTAAAATTCACAAAAATTAGCAACACGAGATCTAGTGGATACTCCCCTGTTGATGTCTCCAAGAATATTGTCGATCGGGTGATCTCGTTGAACACTTTGATGAACCCTTGGATGAGGCACCGTTGTATTTGACTTTTGAATTGGGTCCTCATCATCTTGGGCAGTGTTTGAACCGTCTTGAGCTTGAATTGAAGATGATGGAGCATCATCCAACGGTGCATCTTGAGTTGGAGTGCGCGGAGCTTCTTCTTGCTCAAGGGGTCTCACTTCTCCAATCGCCAATCTCTTGATCGCTTCGCATGGAGGTTCTTCCTGTTAAACACATCACAATCAACTTGCTCTACTTGAGAGCCATTAGTTTAGATCAAATGTTACATCACGCGAGATTTCAACTACACCGTGGTGTTGTTGAAAACCCATATCTTGTAAGCATTAGACCCATAACCAAGCAGGAAACCCTCATCTACTTTAGGAGCAAATTTAGAAGACTTAGATTTCTTGTTAAGGATATAGCACTTGCTACCAAAGACTCGAAAGTAGGAGACATTTGGTTTCTTGCCGGTGAGGAGCTCGTACGCTGTCTTCTTCAATAATTTGTGGAGGTATAGTCGGTTGGAGCTGTGACACGCGGTGTTGACGGCCTCCGCCCAGAAGATGTCGGAGACCTTGTACTCGTCAAGCATCGTGCGCGCCATCTCGATGAGAGTCCGATTCTTCCTCTCAGCTACCCCATTTTGTTGAGGGGAATAAGGAGCCGAGAACTCATGCTTGATGCCTTCTTCATCGAGAAACTCTTCAACACCGGTATTCTTGAATTGGTGCGTTGTCGCTCGAATTTTCTTGATCTTCACGTCAAACTCATTTTGAGCCCTTCTCATGAATTTCTTCAAGCTTCCTTGGGCTTCGCTTTTATCATGCGGGAAAAATACCCAAGTAAAAGCGAAAAATCATCGACAATAACTAGACCATACTTGTTTCCTCCGATGCTTATGTAGGCGATCGGGCCGAACAAATCCATGTGAAGCATCTCCAACGGTTTTGAGGTGGTCATCACATTCTTGGCGGGGTGAGAAGCACCAACTTGCTTCCCAGCTTGACACGCGCTACACACCCTGTCTTTCTCAAAGACAACATTGGTTAGTCCAAGGATGTGATTGCCCTTAATGAGTTTGTGAAGGTTCCTCATACCAACATGGGCAAGCCGGCGATGTCATAGCCAACCCATGCTCGATTTAGCCATTAAGCATGTTTCAAGGTTAACTCTATCCGTAGAAAAGTCTATAAGATAGAGATTACCCTTTAAACGACCCTTAATGGCTATTGAACTGTCAGCCCTCTTAATGACATCCACACCCTTATCACTAAACACACAATTGTAGCCCGCTTCACATAATTGAGCAACGGACAACAAATTGTAGCTTAGTGACTCAACAAGTAAAACATTATTTATATGGAAATCATGTGTGATTAGAATCTTACCTAAACCTACCACTTCACCTTTTCCATTATCGCCAAAAATGATACTCTCATTATTTGAACCATTGGCTTCTAAACGTGCGAACATTGCCCTTTCTCCGGTCATGTGGTGCGTACATCCGCTATCCAAGATCCAACTTGTTCCTCCAGAGATGTAGGCCTACAAAATGAAATTTAGTTTTTGCTCTTTGGTACCCAAACTTGTTTAGGTCCACGCACGTTAGTGACGAGTGATTTTGGGACCCAAATAGATCGCACTTAAAGGGAATTTTTGGGCTTACCCCCAATATGACATGCAACTACTTTACCGAGGCTAGTCCTCTTAAGCACATATGAAGCAAAGAAGGTAGATTGAGCCTTATACTTAGCATTTGCTTCCCCCTTAACGAAGTGAACGGGCTTGCTCAAAGGAGCTACCACAATGTGGCTTCCTTTGCCCTTGGGTAGAACATATCCAAGCCCATGCTTCATGGGGTTACCTTGACGCTTACCGAGGAATTCCTCTAATCCCTTGCTAGCCTTATAGGACTTTTGAAGTCCATCTTCAAGCATTCCCTTGAGCTTCTCATTTTCATGAGCTAGTACTTGCAAAGTCTCAAGGTTAGTAGCACAAGGATTAACATCTATATTGAAGCATCTGGCACAACCATTGCTAGTAGAGGGTAAAGAAGAATTTGAACTAATGGTTGAGATAGTCGGAGGGCTATTCTTGAGATCAACAAGCTTCAACTCAAGAGCCTTGCAAGCATCACTTGACTTCGCAAGTTCCTCTTTAAGTGAAGCATTGGTGATCTCAAGACTAATCACCTCGGACTTGGTCACTTTTGAGCTATTGACCAATTCCACATTTTTCTTCTTTTCAAAACACAAGCTCTTCTCTAGCTCACGATTTTTCTCTTTTTCGAGGATGAGCAAATCCTCTTGAGCTTGAGTAGCTTCCTTTTGCTCTATAACTTCCTCTAATCTTTCAATATCCTTTAGAAGCAAGTTTAGTTTTTGAATATCAAAATTTTTCATAGACTTAAGCACGGCACCAATGTCATCATCATCATTATCACTATCGCTATCGTGCTCATCTAGACAATCATTAGTAATGGAGAGTGGAGGCAAGTGTTGATACCTTGTGCCCCTTCGCCATGAGGCACATTGGAGCTACTTCATCGTCATCGCTTAAGTTGTCGAAGAGGCTCTTCGACATTGTCGGAGTAGAGGGTATGGCGATGGCGGCGGAGGCGATCCCACCTTCATTGTCGAGTTTGACTCGGGTGGTCGGGCTGAGTCGGTGTCGGAGTTTCATTCCTTCCCAATGTAGGCACGACCCTTGCCCTTGTACTTCTTGCTCTTCTCCTTGTCTTTGGTCCGGTACTTGTCCTTCTTGTGTGACTTTTCATCCTTGTTTTCCTTATGCGGACATTCGGCAATGAAATGGCCGGTTTCGCCGCATTCATAGCATCTTCTTGTGGAGTGTCTCCCCTTTGATTTTCTTCTAAAGTTCTTTGATTGTCCTCCTTGTTTGAAGTTCTTCTTCTTGAAGAATTTGTTGAATCTTCGCACAAATAGAGCCATATCTTCATTTGTCAATGGACCACATTGCTCTTCATCTTCGCTCGTGCTTTCTTCTACTTGACACACCACCTTGACAGCTTTCAAGGCAATGCCCTTCTTCTTCCCGGACTTGAGCTCTTCCACAACTTCCGCCTCTTTAACCATCATCTCATCCATCATTAGCCGGCCAATTACATCATGAGGCGTCATTGTGTCGAAATTTGGCTGATCTCGGATTAGTTGCACAAGGTTGCGGTTGGTAAGAGTGATCACACGAAGAATTATCTTCACCACGGCCTTGTCAGAAAGATCAGTGCACCCAAGACCTTTTGCTTGATTTACGAGCACCATCAGGCGGTCAAACATCTTAGTGTATGATTCACCATCTTCCAAGGTGAACCGGCTTAGCTCACCAATAATGAGCTCTATCTTCGATTCTCGGACGCTTGACACTCCATCATGGTGACTAGGAGTCTGTCCCAAATAACCTTTGCTTCCTCAAGTCCATCGACTCGGTTGAACTTCGGAATCACTTAAGGCGTTGAATAAGGCATTATTGCCAAATCATTGTAGTGTTGATCTTTATCTTCTTGGGAGTAAGATTCTCGGGATCATTAGGCTTGAAACTGTTTGCACAATCTTCCAAATAGAAGGGTGAAGCGATCTCAAGTGCATCTTCATCTTATGTTTCCATGCCGCATAGTGAGTGCCATCAGTGAGGCGCTCGGCCAGGAGAACGCGAGAGACATATGAGGAAGAGCTTGGGACACTGAGGGAACGATAATCAAATGGAATTGCAACCCCAATACCGGGGCCCATGCCCTTATCTTGGTTATGGGCTTCGGTATTCTTATCTTCTTGCGACATATTGATTCTCCTAGCGGTTAAGCCAAATTACGGAGATTTGGCTCTGATACCAATTGAAGGATCGATAAAGTCGCCTAGAGGGGGGGTGAATAGGCGTTTATAAAATTTAAGACCTAATTAGTAGCGGAAATATCGGAATATCCGACTTGTATATCGGACTATCCGATTTGTATCGGACTATCCGATATGCGAACTCGGACTATCCGTCGGCCTTGAGAAAACCTAAAAAGTAGATCTCGAGCAATTTGGAGGCCTAGATTTCTACCAAATTAAATTTACGAGCTAAGGCAACTACCAGAGCATAAGATCACACCAATATCTACTGCTTGTAGCTATTAAATACTTGAATCCCCAAAGATTGAGCCAAGTAAAAAGGGGAACAAGTGGAAGACTTACAAACCAAAGAGATGGAATGATTTTTCCCGAAGTTCGGATCTTTGAGGAGATCCTACGTCTCCGTTGAGGCGGCACAAAGCCGGGGTCTCTTTCAACCCTACTCCTCTAGGTGTTGCACAAAGCACTCACCTACCTTTTTGCTTGAACCCTTCCCTTGCGGAGGTGGATTCGAACCTTCACAAACTCGGCTTCCCACGTAGATCGGGAGCTCACCGGTGACTCCTAGCCGTCTAGGAGACCTCAATCTCCAAGAGTAATAAATGGAGTGTGGATCCGCTCTTGAAAATCACCCTAGTGCTCAAATGGACTTTCTCGGTTTTTACTCAAGACACTAGAGAACCACTTGCTCAAATCTCTCACAAATATCACAAGATGAACACAAGATGGAGCAATAGAGCAAAGGAATAGCAAGAGTGAAGTAAATGCTCAAAGTACAGGTCGGGGGTCATAAATGAGAGAGAGGGTGGGGTATTTATAGCCAAGACACAAAAAAAGAGCCGTTCTGCCCTGTGTCAGACCCCACATCGGACTATCCGATATCGGACATCGGACTATCCGATCGATGCAAATCACCGGATCGATTCCACTCAAGAAATTCAAAATTTTCTTTGAGAAAGAGCACTCATCGGACTATCCGATTTCACACATCGGATATTCCGATGATTCGAAGAGAGTTTTCAACGAACTCGGCAACTTTGCAAAATTCTAAGTGTATATCGGACTGTCCGATATCGAACATCGGACATTCCGATAATTCCAGAGAGTTCCAGTCCAATGACTTAGAAAAAATTTCAGATCACATCGGACTATCCGATATCGACCATCGGACATTCCGATGTTTCCGAAGATCCAAGTTAAAGACTTAGAAAATTTTTCAAACAACATCGGACGATCCGATATCAATTATCAGACGATCAGACTTTTCGAGAGTTCCAAAGGCAACAAAACACTCACACGGAGAGTCGATACCATCGGATCGTCCGATATTAACTATCGGACATTCCGATAATATCGGCTGGCCGAGATACAAAGTGAGTGCCGTGCATGGAGATTTCCAAAACCAAATTTATAAGAGATGTTCATCGAGCACAGAGGTTATTTCTAAAGCATCTACATCCCATCCCTCTTAATAGAGCGGCAAACACGTCGACTCAATTAAACGAAAAATCTCGCTAAATCGGCGCGGTCTTCTTTTCACTTTTGAGGGTCATCAACGTCCGTGAATGCGATCCTTTTGGGACTATCACCTGCTTATATACTCACTTAAGCCATTAGTCCCTTAATCGTTTGTCATTAATCATCCAAAACACAATTAGGGGCCTAGATGCACTTTCACCACCATTCCGCGTCGAATCAATTGTTCCTTTTCCCATGGCACCTTGATCTTCTTGGACGTCATGATCTCGTCATGACGCATCACGTCCCTCTCAGCGTGATGATGCCGTCCAAGTTTGTGATCGGCGCTGCCATGCCTCTAGCTCCTTCCTCGTCAGCTTGATCGACCACTTTGTCTATTTTGCCAATTTCATCGCTCCACTTTCAAACTCATCCTCTTGGTTGTCCTCCTCTCGACATTGCTAGCCATCGCCGGAGATCCTTGCGAGTTGTAGATAGTCTTTATCTCCAAAAGGCTTGGCCTCGACTTCTCGGTCGTTGCTCCTTGGTCCTTCGGCGTCGTGCCTCCCTCCTTCATGACGCATCACGTTCTCCTTTTCGTGATGATGCCATTCAAGGCTATGATCTGCACCACCCTCCTCCTTCATGCATCGTCACCGATGGTTGACCTAGATGGTTGAGTTCTTCATGGAGTTTGGCATATTTTCTCGAGCTGCACGCCGACAACATCTTGAAGACATGGATTTTGGATTTCCCTTTTTAGTGTGTGTGTTCCTCCAAATGCAAAGCTATTGCATATGCCTTGCATTTGAGGGGGGGTGTTAAGGGTACTGTAGTCATTCTCATGTAAGGGTAGGATAGTCTTTTCCTTCTCTAGGGTTTTCCTTATTTGTACTCTATATATTGCCCTATTGGGCTGTTCAATAGATCCAACTATTCACCCTCTAAACTAAACTTAACATTCTCCACCAGCTTTGCATTGCTAGCCTCTTGCCCACTTGACACTTTCTCAAGATTTGTAACACACAGTTCCCTCAAGTCTTTCATGTCTCTTTAACTCATTTATCCTGTAACCATCCTTCAGCCTAACTCTGAATTCCTGTAACTCCTGGAGTTTTGTTAACTGGCCCACAGCAAAAATCAATGCAGTTGTTTGTGAATCTGCGTATAAATGCCTTAGATTTATCAAATTGTTCATGCTCTTAGGCAGCTTCTCAAGTCTACAACCTCGCAGATCAAGAACCTGCATTTGATACAGACTACCAAATGCCTCTGGGAGATCTTTGATACCAATAAAAGAGATATCCAGATATCTAAGATGCGATAATCTGCTAATAACAGTTGATGCCTCACCGATATCACTCATGCAAATGTAAGACAAATCCAGTACACGTAGACTTGTTGACTTTCTCGGTAAGCTACCAAGAGTGTCATAATGTCTGTCAACTCTATGATGACCAAAGAACAACAGAGTTTGCAATCTTTTATGATCATAATGACCCCACTGAACATCCAAGTTAGTAGTATCAACAGAAATATGGTTAGCAAATTGTGAAAGAACTTTGAAGCTCTTGTCAAAGACACAGTATTCATTAGAAGAAACAGCAACTGCGAACACCCTCATCAAATCATGCATGATGTAACGACCTTGCCATACTATTGGCTACAAGAAGGACCTATCAACTAGTTCATCAAAGCAATTTCTCCCAACATCCTCCAGCAGGATGTCCCCTCCCTCACTGGACTGAATGAAGCCGTGTGCTACCCACATCTGAATCACTCTATCCTTTTCAAAGAAGTAGTTCCTTGGAAATATTGAGCAGAACAGAAGACACTGCCTTAGCCTTACATTTAGGTAGTAGTAATCGATCCCTAGGGCCGACAGAATGTTGATTCCCATACCATGATTAGTAATATTCCACCAATCATTTCTCAGGACCTTTTCCCAATATTCTATATTTACATTAGCCCTTAACAATGGTGCAATTGTCTTGGCTGCCAAGGGAAAGCCATGTAACTCATCGGCTATCCTTTCACAAATTGATTCAAATTGGTGCGCGTTATAATAATAATATAAGTGGTCATCAAACACAAGGTGCTTAAGGAGCTCCGAGGAGTGAGTCTGTCCTAGGGTATTCAAGGTTATTGGACCCATAGTCCCTACAAAATTTGCTATGCTGTACTTCTGGGTTGTCAACAAGACCATACTTTGCGGTTCTCCGTTGCGTAGGATACTTCGTAGTCGATCCCATACAATGATTATGTCATCACATACATCATCAAGTACAAGCAAAATCCTCTTCGACCTTATGACATCAATAAGTTTGCGCTGGAGATTATCCAGATCAAGTGCAGCATCAGTTACTCCGCTCCGTGGTTCCAATGACATGATGATCTTTTGTACAATTAGTTTCTCAGTTACATTGTCTGATACATAAACCCATGCTCTTAGGTCAAAGCATATTTTCACCCTGTTGTTGTTGAAAACAGCTTGAGCAACAGTTATTTTTCCTACTCCGCTAATGCCAACTATTGGAAGGACACCAAGGTTTCGAGAAGCATCACCAGCTTCATGTACATCATAAGTAAAATCTAATGTTGCAGTCTTTTCTTTCTGACTAGGTTGACATTCTTCAATTTTTATCCCCATCTAGCTAGCGTGTACTTCTTCAATTTCGATTTCTTTCTTTCTAGATTCTAAGGTTTCAAGTTTGGCCTTCTCTGTCGGTTTTCCTGCCTCAATTCCCAATCTTTGCCAACTAGATTCAGCCATTCCGGTAAGAAAAATATTCCGTAATCTATTAAAAAGTGCTCCCCTTTGACTAAATTCCTGTTGGTCATTGCCTTGTGCATGCTCACTAGGTCTTGAAAAGCAATAGAGGTAGCCCAATATCATGTCCAATATCCGGCTAATTTCTTCATCTCGTCTGATTACTTTGATGTCACCCAGTAAAGAGCTGGTCTCACTGTTCCATCTACATTGAATCCTTCCCCTTGTATCACTATCGTTTAGCTTGACCAATGCAATGAAAGAATCAACTCTTGCAGATACATATCCATGCTTTCTTACAGAATCCTTCAACTTCTTCAAATCAGTATCAGAAAAGAGCAAAGTCTTTAAAGCCTTGACAGCAGAGTATGCCTTTCCATGGACCTTGCTCCTGCTTGCGATCTGATCTTTGATTGCCTTGGCTTCAACAAAGTCATCAAGCACATCTTCCGCATGGGAAACAGCATCCTTCAACTGCTGCAACCATGTAGAAAGGGCATTGCTTTCAGTGGGGGGTCTCCTCTCTGCTGCTTCAATGACTACCTTAATACGGGGAAGCGCAGCCTCCAGGTCATTAAGCATCTTGTCAGTGTCCTTGTGAAGGCTGAAGTTTTCATGGAAGATGGAGCGTGCCCTGGACAAGATATTGCCAATCACTGCCTTTGCAATCCATCCTCCAATAACCAGTTCTACTCCTTTTTTCTCGAACACGCAGGAGAGTTGCGTATCATTATATTAAGAAGAAAGAGGGGTAAAGAACCCCAAGTACATCCAACAGGTTTAGATTACAATCACGCCGAGACTGAAATAAAGGCGACCACGACTAAAGGAAACCTAATCACTAGTAACTAGGGCGGTCAAGAGGAGAGCCCTCGAGCCTGACCATCACCCAATCTTGGTACTCTTACATGTAAACAACGAGCACGAGACATGTTTGGGGCATCACCATTAAACACACATTGGTTTCGATGTTTCCACGAGAATCGAGCCCGAGAATAATGAGAGAATTGATGCCTTTCCGCACCAAATCATTAGGCGATTCACGGTCTTGTACCACCAATCCTCGAAAGAGCTATCTTCAACCGAAGGAGATAAGCTATGAGACCAAAAGCGCAAAAGCGAGAACGAAGCATCTTGCAAAAACACGGTTGGTAAGCAAGTGGTCTATTGTTTCGCTATCGATCGCGGTGAGGCGGCATAGCGGATCTGACAAGTTTCTTGAACAAGCGGTCCACCGGCGGCGCCTATGCATCACCAACCAAAGAAAAAGCGGCATTTGCCGCGCCCATGACTTCCAAATAAGCTCCCATGGCGGCGGGCGAGCCTTGGAAGAGATTTTCATAGGCCGATTTAGCGAGTATTGTCGAAGAAGAAGAGACACCAGCGGTGAGTGTCTTCAACACCAGTATGACACAATTCCATACAACATCTCCCGAGATCGAGGAATTCAGATAGAACACTAAGCGAAATAGCACCTTGGATGTCTTGAACCCAAAGGTGGTCCAATAAGGCGACTAACGGTCGCCTATTAGCTCTTCTATTGGAGACCGAATCGAGATAAATTAGGTGCGGATCGCAATTCGGCGTCCATGCGACCATCTATCTTTCCGAACAAAGTATTGGAACCATCACCAATCTCGGTCTCAACCGCCATGGAGAAGAAAACACAGCGCATTCAGGGAACACGGGTGGGAGAACCGACCATGGCCTAGCAGATTCTGTTTTTTGTAGCCACAGCTAGCGCATCCGAAGGGCCAAACCAGGAGTTTTAAGGTCAGATATACCCAGGCCACCAAGCTCTCGGGGCCGTTGAACCTTGGCCCAAGCCATAAGGCAATGACCACCCTTGACATCTTTCCTTCCTCGCCAAAGAAAACCCCGCCGAATCTTGTCAATTGCTTTAATAGCCCATGGAGGGAGGTCAATGGCCATGGATAGATACACAAGCATGGCAGTAAGGACAAATTGAACCTGTACAACACGGCCAACACGTGTCATTAAATCAGCCTTCCACCCAGGCAATGGGTCGGCAATGCGATCTATGATGGGCTGGACTTGAGCTTTTGTCAACTTTCTCAAGGAAAGAGGTATTCCAAGATACTTGCAGGAAATTCTTGTAACTCACAGGAAGGCGATTACGGATTACCGCAATTCCGGACTCCGTGCCTTTGGATAGGAAAACACTACTTTTGTGAACATTGGTTTTGAGGCCCGAGGCTTCACCAAAGATGTTTAGAATATCAAGCACCAAATCAATATCAGCAGCTGCGGGGCGGAGGAAGATAACCACATCATTTGCATAGAGGGACATCCGGTGATGAATTGCTCTAGAGGAGAGGGGCTGTAGCAAACCTTCCTCCGAGGCACATAACACCAAATGACTAAGGATGTCCATGACCAGAATAAAAAGCATAGGGGACAAGGGGTCTCCTTGCCACAATCCTCGCCGATGGAAGATAACTTCGCCAGGGATCCCATTAAGCATGATCTGAGTGGAAGAAGAAGCCAAGAGCCCACTGATTATGTCACACCAAATAGATCCAAAACCCATGCTCCGATGCAAAATGACGGCTCCGTCGCCCGTTGTAGGAAAGAAGCCGTCTATATACTCATGCTTAATCACGGTAATTTATAGGCCCATGCATAAATTAATTAGTTTATAGACTGCCTGATAATCAAGCCGTTGTAGAAGTTGTCTGCTTTGTTGTCTTTATGCGACATGGCATACACTTACAGACAGTAACTGTCTAGACTGTTGTACATGCTCTTAGGGCTGGCAAAAAAATTTGTCCGGGCTCCAATCAAAATTGCTTGAATTTAAAATTAAAATAAGTCTATTTCAAAAAAAATAATGATTCGTCAGCTTAAATTTAAAATAAACAAGTAAATAAAATAATTTTATGTCGACAACAACGTGAATTTAAATTTGATGTGGGTTTACTGTTTTCACTGGCGCACGAGCGACCCGGGCGCTGGAGCGGAGCAGGGGGAGGAGCATAGATCGTGCGGGCCGGGCTAGGCCAGGCCAGGGTGATGAAAAAGAGGAAAGTAGGTGGGCCTTGGGTTCAATGGAAATTGCTCGAGGTCCATTAATCCTAGGCCCAGCTGTTTGTTGGAATCTTTGTAACGCCCTTTTCTGTATGTAATTTTTGTATTCTTCCCATGCATCGTCCAGTCAACAAG
Organism: Guadua angustifolia; assembly: GCA_036346375.1. Taxonomy (NCBI): domain Eukaryota; kingdom Viridiplantae; phylum Streptophyta; class Magnoliopsida; order Poales; family Poaceae; genus Guadua; species Guadua angustifolia. Next base: position 15,500,967 of record CM070512.1, on the reverse strand, counting down.
TATTAAGATCGAGCTCAGTACACTAAATTCTATATATACTATTTATTTATTTTATTCAATAGACCAGATTAGCCAAAATTTATATTTCCTTCCTCTAGTAGTAGAATAATACAAATATTCTTAACAAATCAACAGCTGGAACTGATCTCTACTCAAAGTTGGTCCAGGGGCATAGGCAGTAAGGGCGGATTGCCTAGGACCCATGAGAGCCAAGGCCCCAGCTCATGTATATATACCTCGTATATAGTTTGTGTACTCATAGTTAGATGTACAAGCCAGCTAAAAGTACATAAGGATATAAGCCTATATCGTTAACTCCTAATCAATCACTAGCAAGAACACAGAATTAGACTACCAGCAATAATACTAAGAACTTGTCCAAACCAGTTCAAGTGTCCAACTCGACAACTTGTCATTTGGAAATACCTGTTTTTGGCATGTCACAATAGACTAAATGAACAAATGCTCGATCACAAGATCCATAGCTAACTCGACACAACTCGCTTCCATCTTACTACCTGCGAATTAAGCTGAGAATTTGATAATTAGTGGTTCTTTATATAATCGAATTTCTTGGTTCAAGTATACGAAGAAAACTTTTGATTCAAGATTGGTAATTTAGATTTCCAGTGTCTATGGTGACCGGTTGGTTGTATTTGGTGGCTAATAGAAAGTTCCTTATCAGTTGAAGGATATGAAGAATTTTTTGGTTAAAGATTGGTGCTTTGGGCTTTCAGTGTTGGTTGATGATTGTTTAATTGTATATCTTGGCAACGTATCCTGTGCACTGAGCCTTCCGATGTACAAACCGTGCACACACCGTGCACACCAACTAACAAAAGTCACGAAAAATTCTGAAAAAAATTGTAGATATACTTCATAGATTGCCCTACCTATGTATGAAATTTCAAGATCAAATTCATTATATATCAAGAGTTACAAAAAAGAGAAAATTCTGACAAGTTTAAAATCGCACGGTGTGTACACAAAAAGACCTGTGTGCACAGGATACGTTGCCGTATATCTTGGCTAACAATTCATTTCATATAGCTATATGTAAATTTCTCGAGTTTCATGCGAGGCCTTAAGTTATATGTCGCTTGCAACTTATACAAGAAGTGTAGCACGTATAGCTTTATTCATGCAATACGATAGTAGGATATTAGTTATATAGAAGTGTTAGCGCATGTTATTGATGCGCATTAGGTTTTCGCTGTAGAAATGCCAGAAACTACTCTAATAAGAATTTATGTATCTAAAATACAGGAACGACCCAGGACCTCTACTTTCATTTCGCCCTAGGGCCTCTAAAGTGTTAGGAATGGTCTTGTTTCTAGTACCCACTATATATTACCAATACAATGCACCGTAAAATTTCTCAGATCAGATAGAAGATAAACAATGATTACTTATTTCTTCATTTGTTTTAAGATATATACAACTTATGTTAGAAGTGTGATGCATAAAAACACTACTAAAAAATAGTACTTCATGCGAATCACACCGATGTTCCGTGACTCGATCAGATGAGTAAAAACGGTCATCGATACAAATACAATCTTGTTTGTACACGCAGCATATCTTTGCCAGATTGCAACAATGCACGAGATCACATGCAGTACAAATGGAGCGCTTCTTCTGCTTCTGCAATGTCTAGCTTCTGCAAGATTCTCAGGAGATCACTGAGAAGAAGTGAAAATCGTGTTGTTTCTCAAAGTCCACAGGTTACAAGTACCATCACATCTTCAAGTGAAGCTAACTAAAACATCGACTCTGCTGGGAGGGAGCAACAATGGACCAAGTTGCTTTCGGGGTGGTGTAGTGTTTTTGTAATCGGTTGTCTCTAGTTGTTCTAGGTCGGCTCTCCGGGTTTCAGTCGGGGAGATCCATTCCGGCTTTGTACGTTGTTGTTCTTTCTTTCTCTGCTTCCTTTCCCTTTTCTCGAAAACTGTTCGGTGGTACTTTCCCTCTTAATGCATTGGGCAGAGCTCCTGCCTCTCGTTTCAAAAAAAAAAAAAACAATGGACCAACTAGCTCGCCTTTCTGTTTGCGCATGTTTGCATCATCACGTGCGACTCTCCCGTTGCAAGAAACCTGATGGCGTTCATAGGAAAACCAGCTTCTTCATGGGAGAATCGGTGAATGGTATACACGTAGAAAGAAAACCAGGCCGGCTCCAGCAAATAGAAAGTTATCGCGCATTTACGAAGGCATGGCCAACTGTGAGGAACCTAAACCTGAGAGAAGAAAATGGCAAAGTTAAGTTCAGATTCAAATAATATAGAATTAAATGGACATTGAATACCCTCTACAGAATGAACAAAGGGGTGTATGTATGAGACGCACAGGGTCCCAAAAACAATTGAAATACAGATCCAAAGTAGGTACTGACCTCAAGTACTCGACAAGTAGAGGAGGAAGATGCCGAAACGAAATGCAGTGCCTTAGTAGATACGACTGGTATTTATGGAACAGATGAACTGCAGGCAGTAGCCAGAGAAAGAAAAATTAGAACCAGCACACTGCATTTCTTCATTGATGAAAGAGAAGTTGGCACAGCACATTGAGAACGAGTTTTGGGCAACACCCTGTAATACCTTTTGGCATTCGATGAAGCTGCAGATTCAGGTATAAAGGTTCTGCACGATCTTTCCGTTAATGTGGATATAAGGAACATGAGCAATGTTTGGCCAGTCCTGTCCCCTGAGCTCAAGGAACTTCTGCTCCTCCTGCTTCAGCCACTCCTCTCTTTCTTTCTTCAGACTCGATGGACCCTCTTCGTTGCTGATGAGCACTTCCTCCATCTTCTTCCTAAGCCATTCATCTCCCTGCCACTCCGTCTTGGCCCTATGCCACTCCTCCATCTTGGCCCTACGCCACTCCTCCTCCTCTTCCTTTGGCCAGACCTTCCCATTTCCCTTCTTGCATCGTGCCTCTAGTTGAACCGAACACTGTTCTATTTGTAATTGTTTTAGATTACGTGGGAGGCCATTTGGCGGAATCGAGTGAATTTCGTAGCAACTACGCAAAGTCAACTTCCTCAAAGATGACAGAACGGCCAAGCTTGACGGGAGTGGGTAGCAGAACGAAAGCTCCATCTCCTGTAGGGATGTAAGCTGTTGATGCCACTGTTCAGTAATGCTCGTAAAGTCCCTGATATAGGAAAGACGTAGAGTTCGAAGGGAAGGAGTTCTGGAAAGAATATTGTTGAGATATGTGGACAGTGGGCAATTTTCCACTTCGAAGTGAGTGAGAGAATGCATAACACGAGCGCTTTGGCTTGGAACATGTTGCGACTCTTCATCTAATTCTGTAGTGATTCTGTCACAATCGGAAATCCGTAGATCCGTCAAGTTCTTGATAAACCAAAGCCCACCTTTGATGCACACCTCTGGAAAACTCGAGATACGTAGATACTCCAAGCAGGTCAACTGTTCACATGGAAGGGTTAATATGCCTGATTCTACATAGCTTTTGCGTATCTCCAAACGTGTCAAACCTGTTAGCCTTTGCAAATACCTTGAGATAGCATGTGGACTACACAGGTCAAAATATATATCTTTTGCTGCTGAGCCCAAGAATTCAAAAGGCACCTTCCTCAATTTAGGGCACGCAAATATCCGCAGCTTCCGTAGATTTGGAATGAATTCTCTGCCCCCTGCATATGTCCAACTCTTACAGTAATACATCCCGCCAAAGCTCAGCTCCTCCAAGGATCCAAAGACCACGTTTGAGGTCCCATAGACTTTGGAATTTATATCCCGTATTGAGGGCAAATCAAGCAACGTGAGTTTCTGGAGATGCTCAAGCTGTCCAAGAGGAGGAAGAACCCGCAGCTTGAAACATGCGCTTATCTCTACAACTCGTACATACTTGAGTTGTCCCACCCAATCTGGAAATGCCAACGCTGGATAACCAAAAAGTTCTAGCTCTCGTAGACTCCTTGGAGGAGACAAATTCCCTAGGATCTCCATTGCTAGTTTGGTTGGCGAACGACTCCGCCATTCTAATCTTATACTTGTAAGGTAGCTTTTCCCAACTATGTTAGCTTGAAGTGCCTCTTCAGGATCATTCAGCATATCAAGACTTGAAATACAAAGGAAGCCTCTGATGTCGTTCAAATCACTTAGCTCAGTTATCTTGTGACCATCCTCTACTTTAACACGGAATTTATTTAGCTCCTGGAGTTTAGTTAGCTTCCCGATGCCATAAACCTGAGAAGTTGTATCTGGATCAGCGTGCAAATGCCGTAGGTTCATCAGTGAGTTCATGTTTCTAGGTAATTCTACAAATCTACAACCTTGCAAGCCAAGAACCTGGAGATGGCACAAGCTGCATACTGAATCAGGAAGTACGTTGATCCCAGTATAAGAAAGATCGAGATATCTAAGGTGTTTCAATCTGCTAATAGCATTTGGAGGACGTCTTGGAGCCCCTTGGACCAAGTCCAAGTATCCTGTCGTTCCACACCACCTACCACAAGAGAAATCCAATATGCATAGGCTTTTTGGTCTCTCTTGAATTTTATATTGCGAATGGTAAGCTTCAATAGAGCTGGATTGACCAAAGTCAGTAAACAACATTAAGGGCTTCCACTGTTCGATTTCGAAGTCAGCCAGCTGCACATTCGAATCACCCATTTCAACAGACAAATAGTGGAGAATTTGCGAAGCATCTTTGACTGTCTTGATACCATGAAATTTATTAGAAGATAAGGCAATTGCAAAATCTCTAACCAAATCATGCATAATGTATCCAGTTTTCCATACTGTTGGCCACAGGAAGGCCATATTGACAAGTTCATCAAACCATTCGCTAGCTATATCCTCCAACCTTCGCGAAATAGTAACGCTGTCCAATTGAATAAAACCATTGGCTATCCACATCTCAATCAACTTGCATTTTTGAAAAACATAATTTCTGGGGAAGATGGAAAAAAGCAGAAAGCATTGCCTCAAATATCCAGGTAAGTTAGAGAAACCAATTCCCAGAGATGATAGAATGTCGCCGCTCAAGATGTTATGTGAAATATTCCACCACCAACTTCTTAGGAATCTATTCCAATGAGCTTCATCTAAATTACTTCTCAATGATGTCCCAATTGTTTTTGCCGCCAGAGGTAGCCCATGTAATTTGGCAGCTATTTTTCTACCAATTGGTTCGAGAACTTCTGCAGATTGATAATTACAGGGATGAGCAAATGCATAATGCTCAAGAAGTTTCCACAAGTCATCCAACTGCAGAGGATCCAACACTACAGGGCATGTAGTTCCTATGAAGCTGGCTACCTCATACAATTGAGTTGTTACCAAGACTACACTTCCAGGCGCTCCTTTACTTAGTATCCTCCTTAAGCCACCCCACATTGTGCATATATCACCCCATACATCATCAAGCACAAGCAAGAACCTTTTCCCTTTTATGATACTTTGAAGTTCGACATGGAGGTTGTGTGGATTGACAGTATCGGTAGGAGCACTGCGAGACTTGAAAGATATGATAATATGTTCTATCATTTCTTCTTCAGTGATGTTGTCTGTCACATATACCCATGCATATTGCTCTTGAAAGTGCGTCTGAACCCTTTCGTCGTTGAAGATGAGTTGGGCCAGTGTTGTTTTCCCCACTCCACCAATTCCGACTATGGGAATAACCGTAGGATTCCACAGGTCGGAAACAGTATTGTTGTGTGTTACACGAGTGTAACGCACCTTGTTGCGCATTTCTCTTGGGTAACGTGCTACCGCTGAATCTACTTGGTTCTCATCAAATAGATCAATGTTCTGAAGGGTCTCAGCAATCCATCCCTTATGAGAAATTTGCATTGTGCCAGCTTCTTCCCTACCTTCAAGTGATGCCGCCACATAACGGGCATCACCCAGTACCATGTCTAATATCATAGCGATTTCCTCATCACGACCTATCACAAAGGCACCATCAGGAGAAGAGTTACTTTCGCTTCTGGAGTCATCGGAGGGCAAGGAAGAGTTCTCTTTATTCAGGTCAGTTGAGTGAGACTCTTCCAAATTTGGCATATCAATAATAGATCCACCTCCTGCACATATGCTAGCAAGTCTGCCGATCGTGCACTTCATTCTAAGGAGATTATTATTATCAGAACGAAGCCAATCGTGCACTTCATTCTGAGAGGTGGCGACGTTACGGATTCCAAGTAAAGTATGAGAGGCTTCAGATTCACCAGTGTTCACCTCATTCTCCATGTACTCCAGTAGTTCTTCTGCCTCGTTAGTAGCCTTGTTTAACCGCCACAACCATTCAGCCATAGCTAACTCTTTGCCAGGCTTGACATGAAGCAGACGCTCCCCGTGGAGGATCTGGACCTTGTCCTCCAACAAATCAAGCATCTTCATGGTACCTTTGTAGGAACCACTGTCGTTGCACAGGTGGGAACGCAGCTTCTGCACCACTTTGCCTATCGCCGCCGACACAAGCAAGCCAGGAGCAGCAGGATGTCCAACTCTAGCTCCTCGATCCATCGACTTCCCCCTGCAAAGATTCTTAGAGGAGGGGTAACTTGGGAAAGAGAGTGAGAACTTGTTTGAAGAAAGAGGGGGCCTCAGATGGCGTTGAGCGACCCAACACCACTAATTATATAGCCTCCAGTGCACTCATCCGTGAAGACCGAAGGGGATATAAGATACATCTGGGCCTTATTAGACTTTATAAGTAATTTTAGATCTGGGCCTTTCTTAGTTACTGTTGGGCTGCCCATCTAAACTAGGCCACAATGACCGCCCGAAATGGAGCAACGGGCAAGTATACCTTCAGGCCTTGTTTGGAAGGAATGTATTTTAAAACTATAGTTTTGGTATACTATAGTTTGCAATTATTTTGTCATGAATACTATAGTTTTACTAAACTCGTTTAAAACCATGGTATTTCTTGGAACTACCAACTGTTTGGATGCAACATCACAAACCATAGTATTTAAGTGGAAATAGACAAGAAGCTAGCAAAAACCATGAAAACTTTAGGTTAGAGTGGAGTTTCAAATACTCTAAAAATACCATGGTATCTACCAAACCATGGTTTTTAATACAAAGCTTTTGACATGGTAACCAAACACCTTATGGTATAAAATACTATGGTATTTTTAGAAACCATGATATTACTTAGAAACTATGAAAATACATTGCTTTCCATACAGGGCCTCACTCTTTTCACGCGCTTGACACTGATGGTCAACGGCAAAGCGCAGCCTCTAGTGCTAACCTAGAGCTCTGGTGAACCACTCCTCTCCCCAGTTCCAGATCTCATTTTCCCATCCTAGCTGCCTTTCTAAACTCTCAACTCCCTACCTGATCCTTGCAGGGAAAGCTCAAGATGGTTGCAGAATCAACGATAGTGGGAATAGTTGGATGGTTCGGAGGGTCCTTCGTCAACACTGGTATCAGCAAGATACGCTCCATCTGGGAGGATCATCAGGAGCTGCAAGAAGGTGCTGCACAAATGCTGCGCGACTTGATGGTCACAGTTCCTCTTGTCCGACTATATCTCGATGAGGCAGATCGCAGAGTCACCGCAGCCCAAGCTGACTTCAAGCCGTGTCTGGTTGACATAAAGGGTTATGTTTCCGAGGCAGAAAATTTGCTTGATGAATTCGAGGTCAAGAAAATCCTGAAGAACAGCAAGGTCAGTGATAAATTAGCAATCGATGATAACAATGTAAAAAAACTGAAAGCTGTCTTGGACAACCTTAATAAAAATCTTAATAAGCTTAAAGATTTTCTTGGCATGTGTAAATCCAGTAGTTCTGAAGAAAAGATGATTGGATTGCTTCCTTCTTTACCCCCCACAAGCAAATCTGTAGTACATGGTCGAGTTACAGAAATACAAAAGCTGCTAGGCATAATACTCCCCAGTGAGTCAGAATATGGATATATTCCAGAATCCATTGAACAAGAAGGAACAGGAGGAAGAGCCTGCATGGACCATCTGACACCTATCCTAGTTCAAGGAACAGCTGGAGTGGGCAAAACAACACTTGCTAAAGAAATCCACGACCACCCTCTGGTCAAGGAAGCTTTTGGAATGAGAGGATGGGTTTTTGTTAACAGGTGGGATGTAATAGGCATATATGAGAATATTATTCAATCTTTTAAAGCAGAACAGCAGCATTTCGATTCTCATACGAGCTTGGCATCATTGCAAACTAGGCCATCTTCCTCAAGAGCCAATCTCGCCAGCATCATAGAAAGTAAGAGATTCTTACTTGTCCTTGATGACGTGCAGGATAATTTCCTCAACATATGGGCAGACTTGCGTACTACCTTAAATAAGGGAGCAAAAGGGAGTATAGTATTGGTGACAACACGATCAGATGAAGTTGCAGAAACGATGGGTGTAACTTTTAAAACAGACAATTGTATTACGTTGCCCCCTCTGCCTCATGATAATCTATGGACTATTTTGAAGGATCGTACACTTCAAGAACAGGAAAACATATCCCTAAAATCAATTGGTGAGAAAATAGCTCATAATTTGCATGGGTTACCTTTACTAGCAGAGTTAATTGGACGGCTTCTGAGGCAAAAGTTGAATGAGGAACATTGGCAGAAAGTTTCTGAAAGTACTTGGTGGACATATACTGTTGATCTGGACAATCCTGCTTTGCCTTCAGTAAAAACTGTGTGTGAATACCTCACTATTCCACTGAAGAAGTGTCTGTGTTATTGTTCAATATTTCCATCTGGTTACTTGTTTGAAAAGAATAAGTTGATACACATGTGGATGGCTAACTTTGCACACCAGAAAGGCATTGAATCAATGAAAGAAATATTTTTCAATGAGCTCCTCAGCATGTCATTTTTCCAGCCAATGCATTTGGAAAATATGTATGTTATGCATGATCTACTTCGAGAATCAACGGCTCATGTTAACTGGGAGGAGTTATATGATGCTACAGAGAAAGGAAGAGGCAAGAGAGCCCTTGATGATCACCAAGTCATCGATATTGGTAAGTTTGATATGCAATTGGATTTAAGCAAAGCAAGTACAGTGAGAACCATGGTATTTACTGATAGTTACAGAACAACCAACCGGAATGAAAAGCTTGCTGAAGTTTTGTCTCATTCAAGTGATCTACGGGTGTTAGACTTGTCTTACATCAAGATGGAACCAACAAGTCGTCCTTCAAGTGATTTGCAGGAGTTAAATTTGTCCAACATCGAAATAGAGTCTACTAGTCCTCCTGATGTCATTGCTACCTTTGAACATCTCCGGTTTTTAGATCTATCATACACAAAGATCACAAAAGTTCCAGAATCATTCTGTAAGCTGTACCTTTTACAAGTTCTTGGTCTGCGAGGATGTCATTTTAAAAGTTTACCAAAAAGTATGAATGACCTAATTAATCTAAGGTATTTATACGCAGAAGCTCGCACAATATCTTTGATAGCCAAAATAGGGCAACTAACTAATCTGTTAGAGTTAGACGAATTTCATGTCAGTGAGAGGAATAGGATAATAGAATTGAAGAACTTGAATCAACTCGGTGGACAGCTATGTATTGCTAACCTTGAAAAGGTGTCACCAACAGCTGATGCAGCTGAAGCTGAATTGTGCAGAAAAACGCACCTCAACAGGCTGGTGTTGAAATGGAACGATCCAGTTGCATCTGATTCTGATGATTGCATGTCCGTACTTGAAGGCCTAGAACCACCTAGAAATCTTAAAGAGCTGAGGATCCAAGGTTACAGAGGATTTATCTTTCCAAAGTGGGCAGGGAAGGGTCAGGATTTCATATCTCTAGGATGCATTTATATTAGTCATTGTGAGAAGCTAGAATGCCTTCCACCCCTTGGACTGCTACCTGCTCTCAGAGTTCTCTTACTCGATAGCTTGCCATCTATCAAACAAATTGACAATGCTTTTTACGGAGATAAGAAAACAGTATTCAAATCGTTGCTAGAGCTAACTTTCCACAGCATGTTAGCGTGGGAGAACTGGTCAGAAATAGAAATATGGCAATCCATCCCACAGCTCAAAAAAGTCAGGATTGACAATTGTCCAAATTTGAAGGAAGCACCATTGCATTCTTTCGCAGAAACACTATTGGAACTTGTGCTATCAGATTGTGATTCAATTTTATCAAGAAAGATATGTCTACAAGAATTCAGAAAACTAAAACACCTAACGGTCTGCAAGCACTCTGGTCCAATCACCCTTCCATGTTCTTCGTTAACATCACTCGTCGTATTGAATGTTTTGAATGATGGGAGCAAATTGGACTTAGGTTGGGGTACAGAACTGCCCCCTAATCTCAGGCTGTTGGTGATAAATGGCCGCATTCAATTAATCCCAAAGAAAACAAAACCAGGAATGCAGTCTAAGAATTCAGGTAGAATTCTATGCTTCTAATATGCATTACTTATTTATTTTAGGTATATTTCACTTAAGCAAAGTTGAGTTGATATGTCTCTACTATTTGAATTCCTTTTTTTATTTATATTTCAAGTTTTATGTCCGGCAGAGAAGAAATGCTAACATCCATACTTGCTTTTGTGGATTGAGGATGGTAAATCTGTCACTTAGAGACATTTCTGTTGGCAATTTTTATGAGCGCAAAATAAATTTGTTACATATATTCTATTTGGTCTATGTTCAAGCATTTTTCTTGTATTTGTAGAAGCAAGAAGTGCTGACATCTCTGGAGAGAAGGACATTGACCAGATTCTCCATCAGAAGCATAAACACAGACATATTTATAGTTATATGGACTCAAGAAAGTGGAGGGACCAGAAGAGGACACCTTTGATCAGCATGGATGGCTATCCTGCTCTTCAAGTGGAGGCCCCAGGTAGATCTCTTTTATTTGTGAACAACTTATTCTGGCTTATAAAAATTCTCACATTCTTATATTTCAGTGCCAACAATCGATACTCCATATACTTCATCCCCTGCAACAACTATATCTTCAGCTGAGGATTCCTTCAATTCGCCCTCTGCCTCTACTTTGCCTCAAGCTTTTCCAGCCCTCCCAGAGGTACTAGCCGACTTTGATACTATGGATCTTGATGCTAGTAGCACTGAGCACCCCAAGGAGGAAACTGATGGAAGTGACGAAGCATCGCGTGAAATTGATGTCACTGCCGAGTACACTACTAAGTTAAGTCAGACAAAGTCTTGGGGTGAGATTCTTAGGGACTTGAGCGACCTACTTGATGAGTACGAACCCCGCGATGTCCTCGAGAATATTGATTTGATCAAGGAAACAGTTACCGAGCTCCTTGTTGGTCATCAAATAACCAATGACACCCGAGCAGCTCTCGAGAACCTATGCAAGCTTGGTGATGAAAAGGAGGCAATTTATGCAGCCGACGAACGCCAAGGACAACGAGATAAGCTCAGCCATATTAAGTGCGCGGGAGTTAATCTCACCCTGGAGAATCACGCTGTCGATGGCCAGCATACCGTGAAGGAGCAAAACACATTCAATAAGCAACCCGACTCGCTGGCTGAGGAGAAGACCGACACGATGCTCTTGCGTCGGTTTCTGAGGACTAAGAAAGTAGCGCGCGTCCAACTCCGCGACCTTCTCTGGCAGCAACCGTGAGTCGGGTCTGCATGTCCTCCTAAGTATAGTCCTATCTATACTTATTGCTTGTTAGTTACTCCTAAATTATGTTTTGAATTTTTTTTTAGAAAAAGGAATTGTCTCCGGCCTCTGCCAAAGCACACAGTCCAGTTATGTTTTGAATGGACTTGTATATAATATAAGACTATTTTATATTCTAATGTAAATGAGTGTGATGTTGCTTTATGCTACTTGTGAGGAGCCACGCTCAAGTGAACATTTGGGCCAAAGCGCCAAGAAGAATGTCATGTGCCCACACCGACGCGTACCTTAGCATCTCGTTGCTGGACATGCATACCAAGAACTTCGCGCAAGCTCCTCTCCTCTGGCATCCATGGCCTGACGAAAAAAAACGGCAGCGTCAAAGCGACGTGGCCAAGTGGGCATTTCGTCGAGCAGGCGGTGAGCACTGAGCACAACTCACCTGAAGAAGACAAGCCCGCCGCAAAGGGCAGCGCGCCTGCACCGCACCGGCTCGCCGCAGACCACCAACAACCGTTCCTTCCTCTCCCCCGCCCTGCCCGTTGTTGCGACTTGCGAGCAGAGCAGCAAACACCAAAGAAGTTGAGTTGGTTTTTAGAGAGAGAGAGAGAGAGAGAGAGCCTGTGGGATTTGATCGTTAGCCGTTTCATTTTTTGATTGACTGGGCAACAATTGGGTTCTGGGCTTGTTTATAGGAGACCCGACGAATAGGGGTGGGCAAATAAACCGGAAACCGAAAACCGAAACCGTTAAAATCGGAACCGAAGCCGAAAAAACCGAAACCGAATTATTCGGTTGTTGATTCGGTTAGTTGTATGAAATAACCGAACTTTTTCCGGTTAATTCGGTTTTAACCCTCGGTTAACCGAACTAACCGAATTTTGGTAAAGAGACCCATCAAATCAGAGACATGTTGAAAACTCCTCGTCTGTTTGCCATCGCTATAGACAGTCGAGGCTCCTTCCTCAACGCTTGAAACCATAATTGCATAAGGAGCATTTCAATATGAAACAAACAACTGGGTTGTCCTTAAATTAAGGTGTCAAAAGAAGGCT